>CM040395.1:145788360-145903360 GCA_022702515.1 Ilyophis sp. 1 JC-2022 | reverse complement strand
AAGATTATGGCTCAATAGGTCACTATAAACACCTAAAGCATCCGTTTAGCTTGGACAGAAAATAGGGTTTTAGTCCTGATTTGGTAATAATAATAATAATAATAATAATAATAATCACTTTTTATTTTATTTTAACAACAACTCTCGGGTGCCTCCTGGGGGCTATACTACGAGACAGGATTACTGAGTTAGCTGGATAACTGCACTGAGTAAAACCCAGAGTTAGCTGGATAACTGCACTGAGTAAAACCCAGAGTTAGCTGGATAACTGCACTGAGTAAAACCCAGAGTTAGCTGGATAACTGCACTGAGTAAAACCCAGAGTTAGCTGGATAACTGCACTTAGTAAAACCCAGAGTTAGCTGGATAACTGCACCGAGTAAAACAGCTCTTTTTACTTCAGTCCATGTTCCAGATTTGCGAGGGTTCCAGGTTTTACTCAGTGCAGTTATCCGGAGAACTCAATAAATCTCGCTTAGTACTATACCCTGCTGACCTCTCTCTCATTTTCTGTTTAAAGTTGGGCTTCAGACAGCAGCGAGACGCTGCCAACGGCCACTGAGAAAATAACCGCTCAATAACGATATGTGCGTCAATGTTAAGGGCCAGTTTCTCTGGAAGCTTTTCCAGTAGTAGGCACTCTTGTCCTTGGGATCGGTTGGTTTTTATTTTCGCCTTTAAACAAAAAATGGCGATTCAGACCCCTGAAGCCAAGCGAGGCAAGAAATCTGAAGTCAAACCGCTTTGAATGATTAATTAAGCGCTGCGTAACAACGGTGAAAACCCGCATGCACTGCAGCTCGCCGGGCACAAGCGCGAACAGCACAGCGTTAGTGCTTCCTGTCTTCTTCGCAGCAGAGAGCAGCGCCAGAGAGAGAAAGAGGTGTGGAATAAGAAAGATGGAAAGGAAAAGGCGTAAAAACGCCAAGTGTGAAAATACACACGGGGAAAAGAAATGAGGAGGGGGGGGGGGGATTTACGGAGCTGCGGAAAGAGCAGAATCGCTTATGTCATCACAAACGGCTATCGACACCGCTGCAACACGCCGCACAGGCGCGGAGTCGCCACAGAACCAACTGGGCAGATTGGTACAGTAACGGCAGCTGACTTTGTGCGGCCTGCGAGGTTATAGCCCTTTATAACCTCACAGCGCTAAGTGTCATCGAAACAGTGACGTGTGGGCCAGGTAAAACACAATAGGCTCTTCCTACCTAAACCCAACTAAAAGAGAATTATCACACTGTGTAGGATTATTCACCGGCTGTCATTTTCACAATGCATTTTCAGAGTAGTTTAAACCTTTTTTTTTTTTTGCCATATAAATACCAGTAACGTGCAGTGAGATATTTGGTTAGGCAAGCACTGGGTAGGACACGTCATATAAAACAGACCTTTGACCTGGTCCTGCTGGACCTGCTTTTGTTAACACAAAACTCTTTTAAATAAAGGAAACACATATTACATTACATTACAGGCATTTAGCAGACGCTCTTATCCAGAGCGACTTACACAACTTCTAATTACAATTATCCATTCATACAGCTGGATATATATACTGAAGCAATTCAGGTTAAGTACCTTGCTCAAGGGTACAACGGCGGTGTCCTACCTGGGAATCGAACTTGCAACCTTTCAGTTACAAGTCCAGTTCCTTAACCATTATGCTACACTACCGCCCATATTCCTCCAGACTTATGTTAAAACCCATTTACTTTTCTGTCAGCAGTGTTAATCATTTCTGTGAACTGAGAGGAGAGAATTCCAGTGACGGTTAACCCTTTTACGTGTAAGACCACAAATATGTGATTAGAATGTTCTCAACTGAACATTCTAATGCTGATGTCACAATCAGCACCGGTAATTTGAAGCAATGGCGTTCTAGAACACTGATGTAGAATCATTAAAAAACATTCCAAAAAACCTAGTCTTCAAAAAGGCAGCGACGCCCTGTGCCTACCTGGTCTTGTCCACCCTAATGGGTGTCATCATAGAGCTTAGGAATGTGCAACACAACCCCCTAAAAACCAAAAAGAAATGAAAATGCACAGTGTGTCTGTCAGGCCTGAATTTGCCTTAGCCCCCTCACCATGAGTCACTGGCAGAAGAGACTTGTATGATTTTCGAGAATAACATTCATGCCAGGCGTTAGCGAGCCAAAAAATGAAGGAAAAAAACCCCCCACAAGGTCTAACAGTCGTTTTTTAAATATATTTTATTTACTGAACCTTTATTTAATCTTATCAGAGAGTCCTGTTCATATATAGATGTATAATAATGCCTTGTACATCTGAAAATGTATAAGCCATTTTTACCTTTTGCATTACAAAAAACCCCGATTTGGCATGTGATCAAGCTAAAAAGCTGTACTACTGTATACTGTAAATCTAACTTCATTCTGCAACGAGTTGTAGATATATGGCAGTTGTAGATATATGGTAGTTGTAGATATATGGTAGTTGTAGATATATGGCAGTTGTAGATATATGGTAGTTGTAGATATATGGTAGTTGTAGATATATGGTAGTTGTAGATATATGGTAGTTGTAGATATATGGTAGTTGTAGATATATGGCAGTTGTAGATATATGGTAGTTGTAGATATATGGTAGTTGTAGATATATGGCAGTTGTAGATATATGGTAGTTGTAGATATATGGTAGTTGTAGATATATGGCAGTTGTAGATATATGGTAGTTGTAGATATATGGCAGTTGTAGATATATGGTAAGCTAATTTCATATTAAAGTAGCAACAAAGCAGCTCAGTTGCTCTGACAGGTAAGATTATTCATGTAGCATGCAGCTGAAATAGCAAACAGTGAGATACCAAGTTTATGGAACACCAACAATTCATTATGAACAATGAGACCATGTATTAAAAGGACATCATGGATTTGCAATTGTTTGATGACTCTAAATAAATATGTTCCAAAAACGGATTCTTAACAGCTAAAGACGATACACTTCATCTTTAATTATTTTGGTCTGATAAAAGGTTTAATCTGAAAGTTAAATTTTTCGTTTTAGCTAAGAAAAGCTTCACGTTCAGGCTTCGGGTTTACATTAAAAAACACACACATTCATGCCTTGTCTATGTTATTCTGTGATTGGAGCAGGAAAAGAAAAAAAGAGCAATAACAAAAAATAGATTAGCATTTCTAAATAATATAAACACTAAATTGAGCCAAGACAGCGGCGTGCAAAATAAGAGAATGGTTCATGCTCTACGTATCTTTAATCAATTCATAGTCGCAGAATGATGACTTTCGGGCTCATTTGTCGTGACAGCAGCAGGTGTTTTTTTTACTTTTTGTGAGAAGCCAGTATTATTTTTTCTTAATAACATTTCACGTTTTCACCCCCACGTCTAATTCAAGAAAGTCATAGCTTTAAAAATAAATAAGCACACATTTGGTACAAAAAAAAAACCTTTGGCAATAAACAAATAGTAATTGCTTCCAGAATTAATCTAAGGATACAACATCTTACTTTTTTAACATTTGAATTAAATATTGACAAATAGCCTAAACGAATTACCCCCATTTCAGCCTGCATAAAACCCGCACCTTCCTACCATTATAAACACCTCTGCAACCTGCTACCGATTTAGCAATTAAAGAGAAAACAGTCTGTGGTCGTAAAGCAACATTTCAGATAAACAGTTTGCCTAAAAACCATAGGTTAGTAAATAATGAGCAACGCGCGAATCCTACCTGCACGTATCAGTAGTGTGGTATTGATTGTGCCGTTACTCGCAGCCAAAGGTCCTCAAAAACTTCTCGCGGTCGCGCCGTGGCTCTTTATCAGCTCCGAGTAGAAACGCGCTTGAGGCGACCATCTGTTCAAAAGGGGTACCGTACACGCGCCCAGCCTCTTAAAGCGCCCGACGCCTTTCAGCGCGAGGAAGCACAAGGCGTCCCATTTTTCCCGGGACAGTCCCGTATTGTAGACCATTTTGAGGTGTCCCGATTCTAAAATACCATGATTTGTCCCGTATTTTGGTCATATAGTTTTTCAATGGGGTTCCTGGTTGTGATTGACGCACTGACAGACTGACTGTGTGTGCGTGTAGCAGGGATACAAGACAGCCCCCCGACCTCATATAAACACCCTATAGTGTTAAATGTAGCCTACACCACCATTTTTGCTGTGCATATCAATTTGCCTATACTTTGAAATGTTTTCAATTAGCCAACACGGTTCATACTTTCTCTACACTTTTTTTCTTGTGTTCATTCCCATCGCCATTATGATAGGCTACTCGTGGCAAATGGTCGCTAACAATATTAGGCTATGTTTCAGTTTCCCATTTAGTCGTGTGTAGTTGTAGGCCTACACAGTAAAAAGCTGTGTTAAATTAATTCTAAAATGGGGTCCAAGGAGGATAAAATATTATAGATCCACTATTTTAGATTAAAATGTACTCCATCACAGTTGATATAGTTAGACTTTTATGTGAAGCTCGTTGATGTCGGCTACCCGTTCCAACTGGCAGTCTCCTTCGTTACATAATCTGCATTCTTCCACATGCACGCGGATTTTGTACGCCAACGCTCGGAGGCAAACAGAGACTGTCCGACTTCAGACTGACCTGTCAGTTTCCACTCGACTCGACGCGGTGCGCTCGTGTACAGCGTAAGCTCCCGAACTGCTGTCGTGGAGAATTAACACTTCCATAAATAAGCGAGCGACTTAAATAACCGAGTAGCGCATGTAATTATGCAGTCCACCTTTCACCGAAATCACAGACGCTAAAGTGTCTTGCATGCATTTTTTCCATACACCCAATTAGAGTCAAATTGCGCTGAATGTATAGCCTAGAAGCTTCACAGGCTGAAAAGCTTGCCATGGTAATTGGCCTTGGTGAATGCACTCCTGCTTGGATAAGTACAGTTTCTTTGTTGGAAGATGTATCTAAGTTCACTAAGCAGGTTGTTCGCATTAACTGAGATTATAAAAAAAGATCAACCAACAAGAGAATGTTATCATATATAGGCAAATTAGCCATCGTCCACGTTATGACCTTGTGTGACATCGGGAATTCATGGTAACTTAACAATAAACAAACAAACAAATACATAAATAATACTGCTCCTAAACTCACAGCAGAAGGTGTGATTATTGAAAAGTAAGAAACTGGTTTCCAAAAGCGGAGAGAGCTGTATTTCAATAATTCTTTTCACGCTCTGTCGTCAGTCCGTAACATTCTGTATCTCATATACAGGCTAAAGACGATAAATTGACACTTTATTTGCAACTGCAACAATCTTTCCCCCTAAGATTTCCACATGAACCTTCAAAGTAAGTATATGTGAAATATGTGTCATGCATTATGGAAATGTTAATGTTTTCACAAAATGTTTTACTCAATCTCTCTTATTTCTGGCCTGCTCCCATTCCCAGAATGCCCTACGTGGCTGAATAACACTGTCTTAGCATATTAGCATAACGCAAACACATTCAAAAAATGATATAAATTCAAATTTCCCACAGGAAGACACACACAAGCTTAGCATACAAAAGGGAATCCACATCAACAGCTAAGAGAAGCTCTGGGAATCTATTTATTTTTTCAAGCAAACGGTCTGTAGGCCTAAATTCCTGGTATTGAAATTACGGTCCTTGAGATCCGAGAACTGCTGGTTTTCCCACCCTCCCTTTACCTGGGAGTCAGGTGTGAAGGCAGTCTTGCCAATCAGTAGCACTAATTGTTCAGTTAATTAACTGGGGGGGAACCAGGGCCGGATTTGGATTCGAGGGGCAGATTTGAATATCTATGGTTTGAATACCTAAAAAAAAAGAACAAAAAAGTTGTGGAAACGTGACAGATCACCTTGCGTCCGTAGTTACGAAAGCAAACCGACTTTTTAACAATACAAGCCCAATACGGTGAAGTTTAAAAAACATAAAAATGACAGGAAAACGAAAAATTACAGAAGCGCTTTTTGCGATTGTAAGGACAAAAAAGGTATAATGTAACTGCCCCCCTGAACAGAACAACTGTCCCCAGCCTACCCCCCTAGTGGTCTAGAACTGCCACTGCTTCACATGAGAATACTACCACTAAAAACACCTCCCGCATCATCTCAAGTTCTCATCCAGCCCATTAACTCCGCCCTCTATGCTCTGATTGGCAGTTACAGACGAAGTCCTGAACCGTGATAGGAGGAGAAGAGAGACTGTTGTCGCCAACATTCTGACAGGTCAACACTGACTGATGGCACTCCGCATTTTTCTATCCCCCAGTCAGTACGATATGAGGATTCAGGTTGGACCAGATTTCAGTCATTAATCAGTTGTAAAATTAGCGGGGGGTGTAAAATATAAGCAATGAGACTAGACATATACCAGGCTCCAGAATCAACCGCAATGCATATGTTTCAATTAATTATACATTTGCTGTCTTTTTTCCCCTCTAACAGAAATTTAATTGGCGCCTGATATCCAGACTACGGGCCTTTCTCTGCCAGACAAAGCCCTGATTAATGGTAACATAACCGCTGTAACTTCCAGAGAGAGGACAGCTCCAGCCAGAACACCAGGGCTACACAAGGTCCCCATCCATTACAGGGTTTTGTGCTTCTGCTTATTATTGAATTAGCTCAGACATATCTAACCCTAACCCCAGCCACAGACTGCAAGCGTATCTTAAATATTTCACTGTGCTCAAGTACAGGAGTAAACCTGCATAGTTTACAGAGCTGTCAGAAAACTAAAACAAAGGTAATTGGTTGGAACTAAAACCAGCACATAGATCGGCCCTCCAGGACCGGAGTTGCGCACCCCTGCCTTATAGACTAATCAGAGGTTCACTCTTCTTTCCTCTCAATCAACAGTTTTTCTGGTGCTATATTGCAGTTACAATTTTTTATTATGTACGACTGCAGTTTGCGGTATAAATATGAATGAAAAGGCACGCCAAAGGACAACATCCCTCGCTATGGTATTGCCCTTGGCCACACCCCCCATTCTGAAATTTGTTAGAGAAAGTATAATAAATATGTTATTACCTATTTCTCTGTTAATAAACATGTAATACACAAGCGGTGAACACGTTACGGCTCCCACATTGACTGTTCACTTGCCACTTCTTTCAGGGTGTTATTAAATATTAAACCATAAATATCACATATTAAATCTCACATAAATTCAAACAAATTTTTAAAAAAAAGTTATTCCTGAAAATACAATCTCTGAAAAAGGTAGCATATTATATATATTTTTATGTGCTCACTATTTTCTGGCCAACTACTTTTAAAAAACAAAACAAAAAGTCACTCTTAACAAAAAAAACACTGTGTTCATCAGCTGTTTTTCAACAGTATACTGTACATAGCCCCCATAGTGACTGAGGCAGACTAGTTATAAAAACATTTAAATGTATTTATAAACCAATACCGAAAAGAATCTATAGAGCATGGACCCACCCACTACTGGAAAATTATCCAATAGGGACGAAGAACAAAACAGCCCGACTCTTTTGATTTATGTTATTAATGAGTCCTATTATTTTTTCTTTTCCCAAGGTAACCCCATGCGCCCCGCTTAAAAAATTCATATGGGGGAAAATGAAAGGTAAATAAAATGAATGAAAATGTAGATTACAGATTTTTCAAGGCTACGTGAAATGAAACAAGATGGAGAGCGTTGTTAAAAAGGACGGAGCGGCGAATCGGATCCTCGCGTCGGACAACCCACAGTAAGAACGAAGGCAATGCATAATTGATAAAGTTAATTAGAAATAACTCCCGTGTTTGTGCAATAGATGGCACAGAGCTTTATTAAAGACTCTGGCCTGTAACTGGATGGAATACATCAACCGCAGCCCTGGAGCCTACCCAAGAAACCCAAATTGTTTCCGCCAGGGCCCTGCAAAGAAATTGTGACCACGTAACGGGGGGAGGGAGATTGTAAAAAGGGGAGAGATTGCAAAAAGGGGGGGGGGGCGTTGCGATCGTGATCACAAAAGACATCTGTGGTTTAAAAATTAATAAATACATTTTCTGCAGCTAAAAGGACACTCTGCCATCTCAGGGCAGGGGGGGGATATGCTTCAGCATATGTTGGTGTCTATCCGTGCATGTGCCAGGTCACCTCCCAATATACCTGTAGCATTTAAATGCTGAAAGCAAGAATGATCAGAACTTTGAAATGAAAAACTGCATGGGGGATGTGGGCTGGGGGCTGTAGCTTCCCTGAATTTACCCTCCAAAAAGCAGTCCCTTCTTCTGGTTCAGCTGTTTGGCAATAGGAGACAACATCAGTCATGTGTGTGTGTGTGTGTGTGTGTGTGTGTGTGTGTGTGTGTGTGTTTGTCGACATCAGCCAGCTGGGGGCATCTCTCTCCATTGCAAATCTTTTTGACAATCAAGCTATTCACTGTTGGAAATACCGGGGAGCCACGGAAACTAGGCCACTCCAAAAGAGTCCAGAGCACCCCCAAAGTAATAAAAGCTCATGTTAAAATAAAGATATTGTACCCACCCCCCCAACCCCCAACCCAGCCCGCGTGAAAACCGCAACCTCTCCCGCCCCCCTTCACATATGCGCAGAAACTCTGTTTACATCAACAGGCCCCGTTTGTGGAACTTTTTCGGTGATGAGCTCCTGCCATTATGGTCGACACCGACACTGCGCCTCGCGGTACAATTACGTAATGAATTAAGTAACGGTCCGGGTTCGCACCGAGGAGGAGTCTGAGACGTTTATGAATAATTCGAGAGGACCGGTGGTGCTGGGCGACACCCCCTGCTGTGGTCCCTTCGCGGTTTCGCGGTGGGAGCGTAATTAACGGCCAGTGGAATGTGACGGTAACACGTTCCGGAGCCAGATTCGCACAACGTGAAAGTCCGACGGACAGCTGCGTGGGAGCGAGGCGCTAACCGACAAAAAAAAAAAAACGGCCGGCGAACGTTAATTTAAATCCCAGATCTTCGCTGCCGTTACTGTGGACTTTTTCATTTCTCGCGCTGGGGTAGAGGAGTCTCGATAACGCTCTTTAGCAAATGCCAAGTTAGTTCCTGAGACGTAAAATGAACGTAATTAACAATTAGCCTTTGCAACACCTCCCTTATCCAGAACAGTGCCATAGATTATGCACCGCATTTTGGGACCCACCACCTCAGACTACCCGATCCCTGCACAATTACAACACACATTTTGAGGTCCCCCTGTCAGTCAGAGTCCGTAGAATCATCCAAGCTTTCAAGTATATCTGACTGCAGGATGAACACATCTAGAGCTTTCTCTATGAAAACACACTTTCCACTAGCAATGCCAAATTCACCTTCAACAAAGAAATACTTAGAAAATGGCATTGAAAAAAAAGCAAATACACATTAAAAAAAGCAGTAATTTAGAATTTAATTTGATTAAACTACACGTTGTTTTTACACGTTGTCTTTGGTCGGCTCAGATGAAGATTAGGACAGGCAACGTATTTTCCAAAAGACAGAGCCAACGTCTGCAGTAACCCACAGTGACCAGCAGGGGGCACACAAAATAAGCAGTAAAAGGGAATCTTGCACTGCATCCACCTCTCCACTCTTCAATTCTGGTCAGTTAAATACATTACAATGAATGACATCCATTATAATGTATACAATTAGAAAGTTTGAAAAAAACTTAACAAAACAAATACAGACTGCACAATACAGAAAACAACCAATATTATTTGTGGTGTTACTTGGTAACGAAGCTTAGAGCAGAGGGCATGAAGAACCACAGAATGACTTATTATTTAGCTTATTATTCTACCTTATTTTTACTATTATCATACAGTACCTAATGTGGTTTCAACTCAGCATGTCATTTATTTTTTTGTACAGGTTATATTTGCAAATCTTTTTTATTTTATTTTTTATTTTTTAAAAGTTTGGCACGACGGGTTTGGCAAGATTTCGAAAACAGTTGACAAATGGTGGATCTTTCCAGGAAACCTGAGCGCCAAACAGAGCATGCCACACCCACCGCCAAATGTCTACCGCTACTGCGCCAAACTCCACCGTATCAGAACCGCAACTATGTAGATATGAAGTGTTCCGCGACAAAACATTCAAAGAACATTCGGTTTTGTCCGTCAATTCTGCTTTTATAATGGCTTCATACCCTGGGAATATTAGCCAGGGTTTTTCCCGCTTTATTTAAGGCTCAAAATGAAAGCAGCTGCACATAAACATGAGGACTGCTTTCATTTTAATAGTTTAAGATTATATATTTTTTTTTTTACTCTTGTGCAGGTCCGGACACTGAAGACAAATAATTTCTTTACATAAATATCTTGAATTATTCCTCTACATTGTTGGCCCCTTATTTCTAGTTTCTAAGGAAGTGTGTAAGCATTTCAGCTTGTAGCCCCAACGGACCCTCCCACCCAAGAGAAGAGCGTAACAATCTCCCATCTGATTGGACAAGTCCTCGCATTACGCAATGGATTTAGAGGAGGGAGGGGGTAATGGCGCGCCCCTCAGTGAAAGGAACTCCATCGGTCCTCAGAACACCAGTGTTCAGCCTGTGGACAAGTCCGGTGCGGTCCGCTGCGATCCAGTTCAGTCCAGTTTGGTCCAGTCTGGCACAAGGACGTCACAAAAAAATGGTGCCAGCCTTGTCTAAAGGTCTCCTCTGAGCGGCATACAGGATGGGGCTGTGTGTCTGTCTGTGTCTGTGCGCGTGTATGTGTGTGTCTGTGCGCGTGTATGTGTGTGTCTGTGCGCGTGTATGTGTGTGTCTGTGCGCGTGTATGTGTGTGTCTGTGCGCGTGTGTGTGTGTCTGTGCGCGTGTCTGTGTGTGTCTGTGCGCGTGTATGTGTGTGTCTGTGCGCGTGTCTGTGTGTGTCTGTGCGCGTGTGTGTGTGTCTGTGCGCGTGTCTGTGTGTGTCTGTGCGCGTGTATGTGTGTGTCTGTGCGTGTGTCTGTGCGTGTGTCTGTGCGCGTGTCTGTGCGCGTGTCTGTGCGCGTGTCTGTGCGCGTGTCTGTGCGCGTGTCTGTGCGCGTGTCTGTGCGCGTGTCTGTGCGCGTGTCTGTGCGCGTGTCTGTGCGCGTGTATGTGCGTGTGTATGTGCGTGTATTTCAGTCCCTTCCTTCCTGTCTCAGAGGACCTGCTCTGTGCTGGAGGCTGAGATGTCCAGGAGCCTCCATGCCGCATTGGGGTTCAGCTCCTCCTGATCCCGGCACAGCGCCCACACATACAGCATCCGTAGCACCTTCCCCTGCCGACCAGCAGAGGGAGCCAGAGGTCAGAGCGGCAACAGGAGCAAGAGATAGACAGCACTCACTCACTCACTCACATATTTGCATATACAGTATAGCCAAAGTTTCACATGAACAAATATTACACTACAAAACAGAACGCTTTGAAGTAATAGACATACTCAAAATAATTTTTTTACCTACACATGAAATATGAAAATATTCTCTCGGTACAGTCACAAGCGTGCAGGTTCGACTCTATTTTCAGTTATCCAGCCTTACACTCTGAGGCCTCCAATGGAACCCAAATCCTCTGTAAGGCCCACACTGCACCAGCAGTGTGTGGGTCCCTCTACCCCATTTTGGGGGTGCACTCACCGGGTCCCCCTCCACCACGTCCCCCTTGGGGTTGCGGATTACCATCACCAGCTGGGCCTGGAATGTAATGATCAAAACAGGGCCCTGGTCCATCAGCTTCCCCATCGCCAGCTGAGAGAGAGGGAGAGAGATTATGAGAGAGGGAGAGAGATTATGAGAGAGGGAATTGGGGTATTGATGGATAGAAGGAAGGTAAACAGGAGGAGATGGAGAGAGAGAAAAACAGAGAGACAGAGAAGAGGAGAGGATAGGAAATAAACAAGGGCACACACACAGTACAAACACACACACACGCACACACACACACACACACACACACATATACTGTACACACAACACACACACAGACAATAGGTTTCTAAGACAGGAGGAAGAGAGTGAACACATAGCAGGAAGTTGCTGTAATTGGTCAGGAGGGAGACTCACGTCAATGTTGTCGATGTCCAGGATCTTGGAGTGGAACTTCAGGCCCATGGCTCTGGCCTGCTGGATAGGGTGGGCCAGCTGACTGTAAGTCTGTGGACGGCAAGCAAGGAGGGTCAAAACTCAAAGTCTGCTCCACTGTCTTTTTTATTGCTGGTGCGACAATTGAAGTTCCCTCACAAGAAAATAAAAGTTATTCTATACTATTCTATTCTATACTCTTAAAGAGGAAGAGCCATTGTCGATTATCATTGCTGCCTTCAAAAGAACGCAATCTTACTTAAACTTATTTATACCACCCTATGGAAAATGACCCGTGAATAATGGTCCTATACAACTTGACTTTAAAAAAACATAATTTCCTCATGAATATTGTAATAAATTTGCAATGTGTGTGAATGTATTAATACATTAGTGTACTGTCTTACATTTATTAATTTAATACATTAGTGTACTGTATTACATTTATTAATTTAGGTTAAAGGCTGCAGGTTTGGTATTCAGGTGCTTCCGTAATTATGCAGGGTTATATTTACGGTTTGCTGTAATAATGTGTTTGTGTGTGCGTGTGTGTATGTGTGTGTGTATGTGTGTGTGTATGTGTGTGTGTGTGTGTGTATGTGTGTGTACAGGGGGCTCAGCTGATAGCACTTACAGCTTCATAACACCAGTCCTTCAGCACTTCCAGCTCTCCACGAATCATTGCCTGGAGATGGAGACAAAGAAGCAATAAAGATATTGTACAGTACACCAAGATGTTCTACAGTAAACCAAGCGCTTCAGAGACTGAAACAAAGAGGGTGCGTCCCAATACTTGAAAAATGCACCCTCCCTTCCTCCACTACCACCTCCTCTCCTCCGTGCCCCGGAAACGGATCTTTGTGTTTTAATCTAATGTTGCTGATTACATCTTAATTACGTGTTAATGGCACATATTAATGTCTCAGCGCAAACCGCAATGTCAGGTACATTGTATACTGTACATGCAAATACTTGAACTCGAAATGTTCAGACAGTTTTGCATACTTCCGGGTAGGAGAAGAGTGGTAGTGGGGGAGCGGAGGGAGGGAGGTGGGGAGTGAAGAATATTGGGACGCACCCAGATACTCTACAGTCAACCAAGATCTTCAGACACCAGAATCAAAGATAATATACAGTAAACCAAGATCTTCAGACACCTAAAACTAAGATACTCTACAGTAAACCAAGCGCTTTAGAGACTGAAACAAAGATACTCTACAGTAAATCAAGATCTTAAGACACCAGAATCAAAAATAATCTACATTAAACCAAGATCTTCAGATAACCTGAAACAAAGATACACTACAGTAAACCAAGATCTTCAGACACCTAAAACTAAGATACTTTACAGTAAACCTAGATCTTTAGACAATTGAAAGAAAGATTCTTTATAGTAAACCAAGATTCTCTGACACCTGAAAAACAAAAATATTTTAGACAACTGAAACAAAAATACTCTACAGTAAACCAAGATAAATAGCAGTGGCAAGCGTAAAAAGAGCAAGCGTAAACGGATCCAGGGTCAGTTCTCGGGAGCAGGATGCAGACTCACCTCCAGGACGTTAGGGATGATGTCATGTTCACACTGTTTGAGGAACGAGTCCTTGTCAAAGTTTGGATCTGCCTTCAGGATCTCCGTCAGCACCTCGGATATCTCGGTTTTGGAGAACAGCCCACCTGCAGACGTAAACAAAAATTCCCCATCATACACCACAGCCTTGAAAAGGACAGACCCTTCATAAAAAAATATATTTGGGTTTTTCTCTGAAGCGTGGGGTTTCAATTTTTGGAAAACAAACCTTTTCAACATTACACTAAAATGGGGGGGGGGGGCAAGTCCAAAATTTACTGTACAAAGTTTTGAGTTATGATGAGTCATTATGAATTATTAAAAACTGAATAAAGGGAGATTAAATATGAAATACTCAACCGATGAGGTCAGTGACTTTGTCCGTGACGGCGCGCGACGCTCTGATTAATGAGTTGTCACTCTCATCGTATTTCATCTTCATTTCAAAGAACCCTACAGAAACAGAGATACATATACATTGAAGGTCCGCAGGCATCCACGTTCTCTTCCTGGTTTTAGCGTCTGAAACGCCCACACAACGTTAACAAAGAGCAGTGACGTAGTCCCAAACCCCGCCCCCTGTCTGTACACATTCGGATTGAGACTCCGACAAATTATGCAAAAACATACGTCATATCACGCGGGAAATCGTTTTCCTAAGAACTCTGAAATATGCATACTTTGACCAAAATTGCTATTTTTTTTTACTTGAACCAGTATGGAACACAATTTAAAAGCTCCAGGATGATATGAAAAGCTCAAAAATACAAAAACTATACATGTGGGCCTTTAAAGAGTAAGTAAACCCTAAAACCCCTTTTTTTTAAGCTGATTACTGATATATTTGGACATATCCATGTGCTAGAGATTGATCCTGTTGCAAATCGCGACATTTCATCGCAATGTTTAGCATTCTATAGGAAGAGTAGTGTAGGCTATTGCAGTTGTAATTTACTATTGGCTGTTGTACAGTAAATGTGACGTGTAGTAACAACCCTTTCATGAGTATCTTTCCCACCCCCAATTTTGGCATTATTTTAACCTCAAACGGAGGGAGGCGTGGTCGCTCTGAAACAGCCCGTGGAGTTACCCTTTCAATCAGACGTGTAATCTGTGTTTAAAAATGCACCCCCTGCTGTTTGATGACGAAAATGCACCATAAAATGAAATGACAAACGAAGCAAATCTGCTTTAAAATATTAGTTGTTCCGTTTTTTAATCGTTTGAATTATTCCTTACGGTTGACGACCATGTTGTTGTCCTTGAAATCTTTCCACTGCTGATACCACTTGGAGTCCCTGTGCAGCACGATACCCATAGCATCCCTGTAGAAACATACATCCTGTTTTTAATGTTTTGATCGGCAGAGACAACTATAGGACTATTGCTGCTTGAACTGAAAGAACTACTGACATTTTCTGATTTTTCTGTTTTTAAAAAAAAAAAAAAAATTTATTTAAAATGAAAAGATACAACTGTACACACAACATGTTCACAGGTCAATGTTGGGGAGAATAAAAACGGATATTTTCAGTGTGCTATAGCACCACCATGTGGCCAACTGGCACCATTCTGACATGGCTTGCTTCAAAAACCCCTTGTTCAGTTTGTTGGGGTGGCAGTGTAATAAATAATATAAGGAAACTATTCTGGTTAAAAACCTAAAACGGTTGAGCGTTTGTGATTCCTAGATGTGCCAGTGCTGCTGTACCCCCCAAGGTATGCAGCATGTATGAATGCTGTAAAAATGAAAAATACATGTCAAGCAAAGGCTCTGTGCAAGTTGTCTGCTAAATGTAATAATGCACTGTAATGAGTGACCGTGTATGGAGAGACATAAATGACAAACGAAAGCAAATCTGCTTTAAAATATTAGTTGTTTTTTTTTTTTTTCTATTGAATTATTTCCTTACGGTTACGCCATGTAGATGAGTGACGGTGTAGAAGAGACATACTCGTAATGCGCTGTAGATGAGTGACGGTGTAGAAGAGACATACTCGTAATGCGCTGTAGATGAGTGACGGTGTAGAAGAGACATACTCGTAATGCGCTGTAGATGAGTGACGGTGTAGAAGAGACATACTCGTAATGCGCTGTAGATGAGTGACGGTGTAGAAGAGACATACTCGTAATGCGCTGTAGATGAGTGACGGTGTAGAAGAGACATACTCGTAATGCGCTGTAGATGAGTGACGGTGTAGAAGAGACATACTCGTAATGCACTGTAGATGAGTGACGGTGTAGGAGAGACATACTCGTAATGTGCTGTAGATGAGTGACGGTGTAGGAGAGACATACTCGTAATGCGCTGTAGAAGAGACATACTCGTAATGCACTGTAGATGAGTGACGGTGTAGGAGAGACATACTCGTAATGCGCTGTAGATGAGTGACGGTGTAGAAGAGACATACTCGTAATGCGCTGTAGATGAGTGACGGTGTAGAAGAGACATACTCGTAATGCGCTGTAGATGAGTGACGGTGTAGAAGAGACATACTCGTAATGCACTGTAGATGAGTGACGGTGTAGAAGAGACATCTGCTAAATGTCTAAATGCACTGTAGATGAGTGACGGTGTAGGAGAGACATACTCGTAATGCACTGTAGATGAGTGACGGTGTAGAAGAGACATACTCGTAATGCACTGTAGATGAGTGACGGTGTAGAAGAGACATACTCGTAATGCACTGTAGATGAGTGACGTGTAGGTAGAAGAGACATACTCGTAATGCGCTGTAGATGAGTGACGGTGTAGAAGAGACATACTCGTAATGCACTGTAGATGAGTGACGGTGTAGAAGAGACATACTCGTAATGCACTGTAGATGAGTGATGGTGTAGGAGAGACATACTCGTTGGCCTCAAAGACCCTGGAATCACTTTCTGGCCCTCTGGAGGAGAAATCAGTCCTCATCCTTAAACGGGACGGGGCTCGGTACGGTCCACTCTGGCCCAGGTCATCAATCTCCTTCCTCACCGTCTCCATGCCCTGGAAATAAAAATATATTTTTCATCTACAGCTATATTCATACCCCTGTTAAAAGTTTACACATGTTTAAGAGGAAGTGCTCTTAATGTTTATTTGTTGTCATGGGTATATTTGTTGTCATGTGGTTCACTATACGCTGCAGAACAAATTGCCCCATGGTAGGTAAATAAATAAATTATAATAAAGTCTCTAACCAACTAATTTTACAGCAACCCAGCTTGTGTTAAATGCTTTCGATCCCAGAGTGGTCACTTTACAAGACTTCTCCTGTCCTGATCCCTGAATTTAAATCCCACAGGATGAGACGAGTTTGGGGTCTTGCCTGGGATATGGCTCGGAATGCCCCCATCTTTCCCAGCTTCTCCCCGCTCTGGGACACGGATTCGGCAGAATGTTTGGCTGCCCTGGCTGCCTCCTCAACGCCCTCCTTGATCTTCTTCCCCAGGTCAGTGCGCCCCACCTCCTCCAGGCCCTACGGTCCAATCAGGGGGAATGGAACAAAGGGCTTGTCAGAGGGGGGCGTGGCCAAACCCACAATCTCCATCACTCTGAAGACACGCTGATTAAACTTACAAATTACACATTTGGCAGACATTTTTATTCAAAGCGACTTACAATAGTGAATTTCGAACACCACAAGAGTTAAAGATACACAAAGTTATGTTCTCAAATAAGTGCCACTGTCAAGACGTACAAGACAAAAAGAGAGAAGGGCTTGCGGGTTTTTTTAATTAAACAGAAACATTAGAGTGTAGTCCGCTACTATGCCACGCCCTCCTTCCTCAGTGGAGGAAGCTGGTTGGTTGGCTGGTTACCACGGCAACTGACGAGAGCCCACCTCCTTGACGGTCTCCGACAGCGAGTCCAGCCTCTTCTTCAACACCTCTGAGGTCTTCGCTGTTTCTGACTCGATTGTTTTCTGTGAGGGGCAGAGGAGTAATGGGGAGGTGTAGAGTAACAGGTTCTAGTGTGAGAACACTACAGAATGTTAATAAAACAACAAAACCAGAAAACACACAAAGCTATTAGAATACATGAGAAACGCACTGAATTTTTTGGGAAAGTCCTTGCTCAAGAATACACTGACTATTCCCCTCTGAGAAATGGGCCTAGCTCCTTAAGCTGCAGTGTCTGTGCATTTCAACATGTAACTGATTAATTTAAAGTGATTGATTGGCTAAAGAGTTCACACACACACACACACACACACAGACACACACAGACACACACAGACACACACCTTGTTTCCAAACCATATGCTGACCTCAGATTTACTCAGAAGTAAAAATCACAAAAACCCACAGACATGGCCCTCCAGGACTGGAGTTTGAGGGCCCCGGTTGAAAGAGATTGTGGGTGTGATTTAGGAAGTTGGCCGTGGGCTTGATATTGGGAGTGGGTTTGATTTTGGCATTTGTCCGTGGGTTGGATTTTGGCAGTTGGCCGTGGGTTTGATTTTGGCAGTTGGCCGTGGGTCTGCACTCACGTATTTCCTCCTGGCCTGTCTCAGAGCATCCGAGTCCTCTAACTTCTTAGCCTCCTCCCGGAACTTCTTTATGTTCTCCTTCATCTCCTTGTTCTTGCTGAGCTCCTGTTTCAGGGAGTCCAGAAACTCCCCCAGGAAACCCTTCCGTGCGCCTCCTCTGCCCGACGAGTACCGCACCTGCACACACACAAATAAGGGCTCCAGACACAGATCCCATGTATGCATCACGATTTACAGAGATGTTTCAGGGAAAAGTATAAGGCTGCCTGATTATTGTTGCACACAATAAAAATAAAAAATAAAGTAAATTGATATTTACATGCAGCTATGCAGGAGTTGTATAGCACACTTTGAATCCAAGCTCCAATCATGATTTAGCACGCATTTAAAAATGAGTAATTAAGCATATTGATATCGATTATGTTTGCTACCTGCGAAGAAATTGAAGGCGACCCACATATCCGGTAGACTGGAGTAATGTTCGAGGCGGAGACATAAGACCGGGATATGAGGAGAGGTAAGCCCCGTCTGACACATAGCTGAAACGCAGACGTAAAACATGTAACGAAGAAAACACACATTTACAACGGTTACTTCTAATGGTGGTTAACCGAGCAGCACGTTCAACGGCATCCTCGCCATCGCAGATCTACAGTGAAATAACACCACGGAGAGCGCCAGAACTGGCTCGCTTCGGGTTCGGGTTTATCACCCGGCAGCGTCCTGCGGTCTGCATAATTTAATTGATTATATCCAAGGCATGAAACCAGCACATTTTCTCAATCCGACTAATGTCACGCATTTCCTCATTCCTCGCAAATAAGCAACACAACACACTAGCTGGCGGTTTCTCTAAATTGTAAATGACATAATCAACGTCAATTTAAAATTGACACACTTATTGCAAGCGAACGGTAGCTTGCTGCGGGCCTTGCTATGATAATTAGCCAGGTTGCCTAAGTGTTCTTTCTATGAACTGTACAGCTAGCTAGCTGATATTGCGCTAACATTGATCTGTTGGTCTTAGTGAAGTGTACCTGTCATAACACAGACGATCGGATCATCCATTCATTCATCTTTGCACATGAGAAGTCACATAACATTAAGCAGCGACAGCTTGTTACAAATCTACCTAAGTCGAATGTGCGCCATGTTTTCACGGAACAGATGATCGAATTATTTGTGCCTATGTGTTATCCACACAATAATATAATTAAAAACATGTTATTTTAACGATATGATCATGCTGAATCTCACCTGGTAACACTGACATAAGGACGCCGCCATCTTGGACATCACGCGTGTGCGACACGACGTGTAGCAGCTGACCTTCTGACGTAATATGAGAGGTTCCGCGACATTGATAGCCACGCCCCTTACACTAATGCGTAACTCCACTGAACTGGGATGGCTTTCCCAAAGCACGTCGTAGCGAAAAGTTGTCGTGAAACGTGTCGTGAATATATACTTGCAGTTCACGACGCTTTCCCGAAAGTGCTCGTAACCCATTATATATCTACAGGTGCAGCTCAAAAAATTAGAATATCGTGAAAAAGTTCAATATTTTTTGTCACTCATTTCAGAAAGTGAAACTCATATATTATATAGATTCATTACACAGAGTGAAATATTTCAAGCCTTTATTTCTTGTAATTTTGATGATTATGGCTTACAGCTAATGAAACACAAAATTCAGTGTCTCAGAAAATTTGAATATTTTGCTTTAACATATTTTTAAAGTATCATATTTAATATTTGGTCGCATATCCTTTGCATGCTGTTACTTCCTGAAGTCTGTGACCAATCAACATCAAAAGACTCTCGATATCTTATTTTCAGGTACTGTTACAAGCGATAGTATAACCTCTCTGCATTTGAACTGATCTCTATGGGAATTGGGGGGTGAGACTAGATTCAGCTGTAAATTACACTGGTACAGTATGGAACACATGACTGGCTAAATGGCTGTAAGTCATCAAGGGTCTGAGCTATCGAACGAGCCCCAAACCATCACTCTGTTGCCAGATATGGAGTAGATGTGGATGGATCACTGCAAGGGTTATTTCTCCTGACTCATTTTCCTATAGAACTCTATGGGGAAAAAAGTCAGGAGAAACAACCTTTAAAGGGATCCATCCACATCTACTCCATATCTGGCCGCAGAGTGATGGTTTGGGGCTCGTTTGATACCTTAGACCAGGGGTTCCCAAACTTTTCCATGCCAAGGACCCCCAAATAGTCGTAGCCTCTGGCTGGGGCCCCCCTATTGCGAAATGGCTTTTAAAAAAAAAAACTTTTAAATTACACTGGCAAATATAAAAAAATCTAACATACAGATTCTTAATACACAACACAATACTTTTGACCCTATTTTGATTCCATAATCGGGCCGTTATCAGCTCAACGTAACGCTTTGACTGACAGGCAGACGGTTAGTTATTGGCTGCGATTGAAAGAAGGGCATGGCAAAGACCTATTTTCGATATTAAAGGATTTATAACAATTTATATCTTATTTTAAACCGGCACAGTAATCTTATGAATTTAATTGAAATAAATTTTTTAAATAAATAAAAATATATATTTTTTTTTTTTGCATTTTCCATTTTCCTCTCCCTTCCAATTGGCCCCCCTGGCGGCCCCCACTTTGAAAACCCCCTGCCTTAGACCCTTGATGACGTACAGCCATTTCGCCAGTCATGTGTTCCATACTGTACCAGCGTAATTTACAGCTGAATCTAGTCTTACCCCCCCAATTCCCATAGAGATCAGTTCAAATGCAGAGAGTTATATAGTATCGCTTTGTAACAGTACTGAAATAAGATATCGAAGAGTCTTTTGATGTTGATTGGTCACAGACTTCAGGAAAGTACAAGCATGCAAGGATATATATGCGACCAAATATATAATACTTTAAAAAAAAAAAAAAAAAAAAAAAATAAATTTTTTTTTGAGACTGAATTTTTTGTGTCATTAGCTGTAAAGCATCAATCATCAAATTAAATTAAAAAAAATAAAAAATATTTTCACTGTCACTATGTAATATGATAATATATATTATCTTTTTCACTTTCTGAAATGAGTGACAAAAAATATTGAACTTTTTCACGATATTCTAATTTTTTGAGCTGCACCTGTACTCTAAGCTCGTAACTCAAAGAGATCGTGAAATGTGTCGTGAATTCTGAAGACACATGGGAATCGGGAAAGCCACCCGTTTAGTTCTGCGGTGTGGATGTACAGAGATGGAAGACTACCTTAAGCCGGTGTTAATGTCAAGAAAATGCACAAGTTGTTGGTAACTGCATTTGCATGAAGTAAATCTACGCTTCCCCATGCTTGATGCACGGTGGTGGACCAGTCAAGTCTCGCGTAGACTCCACCCTTTCGTTCATGGACCAGTCAAGTCTCGCGTAGACTCCACCCTTTCGTTCATGGACCAGTCAAGTCTCGCGTAGACTCCACCCTTTCGTTCATGGACCAGTCAAGTCTCGCGTAGACTCCACCCTTTCGTTCATGGACCAGTCAAGTCTCGCGTAGACTCCACCCTTTCGTTCATGGACCAGTCAAGTCTCGCGTAGACTCCACCCTTTCGTTCATGGACCAGTCAAGTCTCGCGTAGACTCCACCCTTTCGTTCATGGGAAGAAAATTGTGGTATACTACAGAGTATTTATGTTAGTGGGAAATTTTTATGATTATTATTAAACTCGCTCAGTACCTTGGATAAGTAAACTGCACGTGGCGCAGTGAGAGAGTCTAACGCCCTGAATGCAACCCTCTCTCCCTAGGCAACGCTTTGGCCAATCACGCGCCGGGCTGCTCTGCATTCCACGCACGAGGACACAAATTGAACAGCAGCTCACAGGGTGATGGACAGGAAGAACAAATCATTGGGACAAGGATTCATAGAAGTAGAATTTTTTATTGAAATATCAAGATCAATTTCACTCCCTTCTTGTTTGACAGACAGGCAGCCCTCCCTGTCCCAGAAGCCCCTTTAAAACAGCAGTCTCGTGTCACTGGTACACAAATTACACAACAGTCATCCTTTGGCACATTGGGCCAGTGTTTAACAGCCTTGTACGTCCTCCAGAGAACGTGCCAGAGAGCCTTCAGCCTTCCGAAAAAATGCTGATTGAAAAGGAACCATGTCGAGGGGGAAATTCTGGAACGCTGTGGAACACTCACAGAACGAGCCAGTGACACGTAGTGCACCCTGGGAAAGTCAATGACCCCACAAGATTCCGGAAGAGGGCTGGAGACAGACATAGTGTGTGTGTGTGTGTGTGTGTGTGTGTGTGCGCGCGTGTGTGCGCGCGCGTGTGAAGAGGAGAGAGTTGAGCCCTGTAGTTTTGGACAGACCCAAATCCTATTGGTCAGTTGGCTAGCAGCAGCAGTTCCCATAAAATAACACTGCTAATTTTCAGAGCATTGGGACACACCCCCTGCCTTCACAAAAAGTCTATTCACCCTGGTGATGAAAGGGGCGTTAACCATCCAGTGGTGGGGGGCAGGACCTCAGAGCTGACTCCGCCTTTCCCCAGAAAATATATTTATATTTTTTTTACAGGAGTTTTCTTAAAGACCCTGTGCAATCAAAATAAGAATAAAAAAATGCTTCGCCAAAGAACCAAAAGAAACTAATACTGATATTTAGTTCATATATATTTCCATTTAATTGAATCCTTTTAATCCTTAAAGCAACAAAGTTTTTATATGGGCCCACATTAGGGGAGATTTGGTGTCGGTCTTTTGGCCTTTTTGTGTGTAGCATACATTTTATCCAATCAGTGGTGGGTCTGTTTTCTGGGCAGCCAATCAGAATTGATCTGGGTGAATAAATATCCACACGGAAAGGACACATTGCATTAGACCTCCAGCCCTTGTGTTTAGAGATGGCATACCTTACGTAACAAGGACATTTTTACTATGGACCGTTTATAAATTTGGAAAAAAGTAAATGTACGTAATCCATCTTGTGGCTTAACGAACCATAAATAAGTAATTACTCACGGTCTCTGATGTAGCCCACTTTCTTTCACGTACCATTAAACTCACACTCACTCACACACTCACACTCACTCACTCACTCACTCACACACACTCACTCACACACACACTCACTCTCACACTCACTCTCTCACACACAAACACTCACACACACTCACACTCACTCACACTCACTCACACTCACTCACACTCCTCACTCACACTCACTCACACACACACACACACACACACACACACACACACACACACACACACACACACACACACTCTCTCACACACTCTCTCACACACACACTCACAAGGCCTGTACATATTCAGTGTAAGGGGGGTTAGAAGATATCCACATGTTGGTACCAAACCTGAGTTAAAACAGCCGTTTAAACACAGGAGCGCTGCTCGTCAGGTCCGTTTTAGCGCCTGCGTTTGAATACTTCCCAGACAGTTCTGACTCTGGCCTGTAGAGGGCAGAATACAAGCAGGAAACAACGGCCATTTTGTCCATGTACCCATTTTAGACCAGTGGCCCCAAAACCTCTCCTTGGGGACCCCCAGCCAGATCCAGGTACTTCATGTGTTCCACCTCAAGCACATCTGATGCAACTGATCAATTAGTTAATCGATTGATTGATTTGGGGACCACTGGCTTAGGCTTAGACTAATATGGCCAACTTTGAGCCGGGGTTACCGGCTTGTGGACGCAGAGGGCCGGACATAAAGACCCATAACCAGCACCTCTTTCCTCACTCCGCAGCCCATGGTCCAGAGATCAAGCGGTTCCCACAGGACTGCAAGGAAGGGGTGCGCAACTCCTGTTCCTGGGAGGACCAGATACGTATCCTGGTTTTTGCTTTTGGTTTTGCAATTATTCTGGCTTAAATCTTCTGGACAGCTGCATACACCAGTGCTGGTTGACTCCTATACAGACGAGAGCAGAAACATGCGTCTCCTACACAGACCAGAGCAGAACCCTTTTCACCGAGGACACAGCACAGTCCACCGCTCAAGGGTTTATCAGAAACATAAGATCACATTATCACGTGGCCTGGGCTGGATAATAGCTCAGAAGAGCAGAGGCTGGCGTGAAATCCGGAAACGGATCGGCCCTCGTCGCGTGCCCCTCTTGTACAAACGAGTGAAAACCAGGAACGACCGCGCACACGTCCCGTCTGAGGGCGAGAGAAGGAGAAAGGAACTGCATTCCTTTAAAAAAAAAAATACAAAATTAAATAAGTCATAAATTATAGCAGATGAGCGATCATTTCTGCTGCCAGGGCAGGTTCTGCTCAGAAATACTGGCTGATGTTCAGGGGGGGGTTCTCATGTGCTTGTTTTTTTTTGTTTTGTTGTTTTAAGTACTCAGATGAAGGAGTGCAGAATTAGAACAGAATATATTATCCCTATGGAAGGCTGAAAATAAAAGGAATAAATTAAAAAAATAGAGGAAAAATGAAAATACATTACAATATAATACAGCTGTTCAGTATCACAGGGCCTCCCTGCTGCTAAATCATATGAGGGAGGGAGAGGCAAAATATAAATCCACCATTTTGTATTTCATCCGTTGAAGCGAGATCCAGTGTTCCCATCATGCATTTGGCCTTGACCATTCTTCTCCACCCACCCCTTAGATGGTTCAGTGTGGTCCAACTTCTTTGTTTGTCACCTCCAGAGAGGGGGAGCACCTCCACAGAATTTGGGGAGAGGGGGTACACATTACACCCCCTCTCTCCGTGCTTAAAAAAAAAAAAATAATAATAAATGGGACAAGGAGGCGAGAAACGGAAGCATCCCAAAGCAGTGTTGCTACCCAAAGAGAACCGGTCACCCCGTGCCAGAGACACCCCCGCCAAACAAAAACAGCTGGGTCTAGGCTGTCCTCGTTAGTGCTTACAGGAAACCCCACACGCTTCCCCCCCTCATGGCATCTTCCAGAAGAACATTCTGGAACATGCGGGTTGAGTTTCCACCCCCCCCCACCCCGCACACGCTCTCCCAAAAGAAAACTGGAGGAAGGAAGAAAAAAACAGAGGACAAAAAGAAAAAAGTAAGAGGAAGCGCTAGTGCGAGCCCCGGTGCTGCTGCTTATCATACTCAGATATCAGTCTCTTAATGAACGCCAGCTTGTTGTGCAGGTATTCACAGCGGTTCCTCTCCTGGCTGTAGTTGGGATTAGTCTGGAAAGAGAAAAAGGGGGGGGGGCAGCGGTGAGATCACGGCCGAGCGAACAAACGAGGCTGGTTTGCGCTCCCGGACGGAGAAAGAGGAGAGGAGCGGTTACCTTTTTAATTTTCTGATACTCCTGCAGTATCTGGTTATGAATTGTCTGCAAAAGAGAACACAGACAGAGAGATTCATTCATTTCAGGTCAGTGAACAGTTCCTAAATAACAGCTCAACTCAGCTGAGTCCCTGTGACATACGCACGCTCTTATAAAGCACGAGCACTCAGCTGGGAGCCTGTGACATACGCACGCTCTTATAAAGCACGAGCACTCAGCTGGGAGCCTGTGACATACGCACGCTCTTATAAAGCACGAGCACTCAGCTGGGTGCCCGTGACATACGCACGCTCTTATAAAGCACGAGCACTCAGCTGGGTGCCCGTGACATACGCACGCTCTTATAAAGCACGAGCACTCAGCTGGGTCCCCGTGACATACGCACGCTCTTATAAAGCACGAGCACTCAGCTGGGTGCGTGTCACATACGCACGCTCTTATAAAGCACGAGCACTCAGCTGGGAGCCTGTGACATACGCACGCTCTTATAAAGCACGAGCACTCAGCTGGGAGCCTGTGACATACGCACGCTCTTATAAAGCACGAGCACTCAGCTGGGAGCCTGTGACATACGCACGCTCTTATAAAACACGAGCACTCAGCTGGGTCCCCGTGACATACGCACGCTCTTATAAAGCACGAGCACTCAGCTGGGTGCGTGTCACATACGCACGCTCTTATAAAGCACGAGCACTCAGCTGGGTGCGTGTCACATACGCACGCTCTTATAAAGCACGAGCACTCAGCTGGGAGCCTGTGACATACGCACGCTCTTATAAAGCACGAGCACTCAGCTGGGTCCCTGTGACATACGCACGCTCTTATAAAGCACGAGCACTCAGCTGGGTCCCCGTGACATACGCACGCTCTTATAAAGCACAAGCACTCAGCTGGGTCCCTGTGACATACGCACGCTCTTATAAAGCACGAGCACTCAGCTGGGAGCCTGTGACATACGCACGCTCTTATAAAGCACGAGCACTCAGCTGGGAGCCTGTGACTTACGCACACTCTTATAAAGCACGAGCACTCAGCTGGGTCCCCGTGACATACGCACGCTCTTATAAAGCACGAGCGCTCAGCTGGGTGCCCGTGACATACGCACGCTCTTATAAAGCACGAGCACTCAGCTGGGTCCCTGTGACATACGCACGCTCTTATAAAGCACGAGCACTCAGCTGGGTCCCCGTGACATACGCACGCTCTTATAAAGCACGAGCACTCAGCTGGGTGCCCGTGACATACGCACGCTCTTATAAAGCACGAGCACTCAGCTGGGTCCCCGTGACATACGCACGCTCTTATAAAGCACGAGCACTCAGCTGGGTGCCCGTGACATACGCACGCTCTTATAAAGCACGAGCACTCAGCTGGGTCCCCGTGACATACGCACGTTCTTATAAAGCACGAGCACTCAGCTGGGAGCCTGTGACATACGCACGCTCTTATAAAGCACGAGCACTCAGCTGGGTCCCTGTGACATACGCACGCTCTTATAAAGCACGAGCACTCAGCTGGGTGCCCGTGACATACGCACGCTCTTGTGTGTGTGTGTGTGTGAGTGTGTGTGTTGTTTGTGGGGCACAGTCGGATGCAGGTGAAGCACAGGTAAGGCACAGGTAAGGCACAGGTAAGGACAGGGTACCTTGAACTTGTCGGTTCCCTGCTGCAGCTGTTTGAGCTCAGAGTCCAGCAGGCTGAAATGGCGGGTGATGCCCTCGATGCGCGCGTGCAGACCACGGTACTCACTGTACTCCACGTTAAAGTCATTCTTATACACCTGCCTCTGCTCCTGGGAGCCAATCGCTGTGTACTTCCTGTACAGGGAGAGAGGGAAGGGGGGAGGAGGAGAGAGGGAGATAAAAAGGAGAGGGAGGGAGAGAGGGAAGGGGGAGGTGAGAGGGGGAGAAAGAGGGAAGGGGAGAGGGAAGAGAAAGAGAGGGAGGGAGCGAGAGAGAGAGGGAGAGAGAGAGAGAGAGAGAGAGAGAGAGAGGGGGGAAAAGAGAAAGAGAGAGAGAGGGAGAGGGGGGAGGAGAGAGGGGGGAGAGAGAGCAAGAGAGGGGGGAGAGTGAGGGGGGAGAGAAAGAGGGAGGGGGGGGGTTTGGGGGGTGCTTGAGTTCTGCCCTGATTGGTATCTATTTCAGAGTGATCACAGATGCGATTAACTGGGATTTGTTAATCAGCATTAATGCAGGATAGTACCAATACAACCACTTAATGTCAGAGCTCAGGACTCTTCCTGATATCACACCTGCATTACTGTATTAATCAGGTATTCTTGCACTTACAATAAATAGTCCTCTGATGTCGAAGTGGGAATACTGGTGGCTATACAAACTCCATTCAGATCTGGAAAACAAGCAAAAAACAAAACGCAAAACCAATTCAGCTATTTATTCCGTGTCATTCCGTTTCAGGTGTGTCGGCAACTTCAGAACTGTGTTGCACTGCACCGTAGTGAACATTAGAGGGCGCCATCGCCTTGCACAGAGATGGTGCACAGGCTCTTTTAGATCAGACCAAGAAACAGGTTTGTTTATTGGGGTTATTAGGAAATTCCACCTTCTAGAATCTTGTTTTTAAAAATTATTATTATTATTATAATTTTTTGACAGAATGATAAAACCATGCTGGGGAACACAGCAGCCTGTCAAAATGGGAGGTGCAGAAATGACGATAGCTGGATAAAGTACAGAAATACAGACGGTAGGAATAGTCCTGGACAGCCCGTCTGTTTTCACTGTTACACAGCGCTTAAATGCTAAATCAAAACAGAGTAAACTCACCTCCACCGGGGGGCACACTACAAAGCAGTATTACAGAGTTAGCTGGATAACTGCACTGAGTAAGAGAAGCAGTATTACAGAGTTAGCTGGATAACTGCACTGAGTAAGAGAAGCAGTATTACAGAGTTAGCTGGATAACTGCACTGAGTAAGAGAAGCAGTATTACAGAGTTAGCTGGATAACTGCACTGCGTAAGAGAAGCAGTATTACAGAGTTAGCTGGATAACTGCACTGAGTAAGAGAAGCAGTATTACAGAGTTAGCTGGATAACTGCACTAAGAGAAGCAGTATTACAGAGTTAGCTGGATAACTGCACTGAGTAAGAGAAGCAGTATTACAGAGTTAGCTGGATAACTGCACTGAGTAAGAGAAGCAGTATTACAGAGTTAGCTGGATAACTGCACTGAGTAAGAGAAGCAGTATTAGAGTTAGCTGGATAACTGCACTGAATACAACCTGTTAACCTCCCAAAATCTGGAACATGGACTGAAGTAAAAAGAGCTGTTCCGGGTTTTACTCGGTGCAGTTATCCTGCTAACTCAGTAATCCTGCTTCTCTTACTCGGTGCAGTTATCCTGCTAACTCAGTAATCCCGCTTCATAGTTTACCCCCCCCTGGTTTCTTGAGCCTAAACTGGTTGCTGATTTGAAGGTGAAAACAGTACCTGCGCTGGTGTTTGGAACGCTGTTCTTCTGTCCGTCAGAACTGTCCATTTTCTTGCCCTTCCTCTGTTCCGCGCCCCTGTTCTCCCTCTCTCTCGCTCTCTCTTTCTCCTTCCCCCTGCTCTTCTCCTTGTCTTTGTGTTTTTTGGATTTCTTCTTGGGCTTGTCGCGCAGGAAGGCGGAAACGGCGGGAGGGGGCGGGGCTAGCAGTGGAGGGGTGGAGCTCCGGGCGGTAGGGGGCGGGGCAAGTCGCTCGGATGCCTCCTGGGCCTCACCGTCCCGCGCGCCATTGTGGCTCGAGTCGTTGCTGATGTCCGAGAGGAGGTCGCAGGGGCGTGGGATAACCAGTAGGGGGAGCTGTGAGCCTCCGAGGCCGTCCCCCGACGACGTCACCACCGTCGCGGCAGCTGTAGCCGCGCCCATTGCCCTCGCCTCCTTCCCATTGGACGAGCTCATCTTGTCGTTGGGGAGGGCGGCCGCCTTGCTCGCCAGGTGAGATATCCTCGGCTTCTTATTGGCCAGGGGGTCGATGAAGTCCCCTGCTGGCCGTTTCTAAGAGAGAGAGAGAGACGGAGAGAAAGACAGACAGACAGAGAGACTAAGGTCAAAGTTCAGAGGTCAGATATATAACTCGGGCATCGGGTTTCTTCTTGACACCTCGTTTGGCTAGTGGTGAATAAGTGATGCTGGCTTTAAGGTCAGAGAGAATTCATTCTCTCCCTCTCTCTTCAACTGAGATTAATACTCTCTCGCTCTCTCTCTGTGTGTATTACTGAGATCAAACGTGTCTAATTCCACAGGAACAGGACAGATCACATGACTCGGGACCGGACGCACACAGCCGTGGTTTAAACGCTTCCTGTGAAGGGTTGAATTTACCACCCCCCCACCCCCCCCCGCTGTGTGTATCCCAGCGCCTGTCTGCTGGAGCACCGCCTGTTTCACACCCCTGTTTACTTTGGCAGAACGTCCCGATCCCAAACTGCCCCAAACCCCCCCCCGCCCCACGGGACAGACCGCTGGTTTTTACAGCTACCCTGTAAAGCAGCGTCTCACAACCCCCAACAGATTACATGTCCCAACCAGCAAGGAAAAACACCAACACAGAAACACCAATCAAATCATAATCATGGTATTGTGTAGCACTCTAAATTATGACTGACATATTAAAATTGTAGCAAAAAAAGGGCTGTATTCACAGTCTTCCATACAGCAATGTGATTGGCTCACACAGAGCCAATCGTTTTTTTTTAGCACAGCACAGAACAGCCACTCACATTTACCCCATTTAGTCCTTTTACAGCCAGATGTGTTTTTACTGAAGCCATTGGTTCCCATCTAGGTCAGGAGACTTCATTTCTACAGTCTTTAAGGCAGGGATCTCAGCGCTGCAATGCATGCTGGTTTTTGGAGTTTTCCACACACCTTACTCACAAAGCCTGAACTTGCTGCCGATTGCAATAAAACTCTAAAAACACCACAGGCACTTAGGACTGGGGTTTGGGGACCCTGAAATAAGAGTGCATGACCCAGGGCCTGGGGTGGGAGGGTGAGCTTACCTGGGACGGGGAACAGTAGGCTGGCTCTTTCGGGGGGCTGGCAGGGGTGTCCCCAGAGACCAGTAGGCTGTTCTGGGACTGACACAGTTTCCTGCACCAAACACAAAAAAACAGCACCTCAGTGGATTAGCCCTGTTTACACACACCACCCCCCCCGCCCCCCCACCACAGGCCTCAGTCTGCCGCTCCCTCTCCAAAAACCAGACTAATAAAAACAACCACTGTGTTTTTTTTTTTTTTTTTTGGTATGGGTGTGTGTGTGTGTGTGTGTGTGTGTGTGTGTGTGTGTTGGTGTCTGCCTGCATGGGTTTGTGTTTGTGCGTGCGTGTGTGCGTGTGTCCGCGCGTGTGTTTGCATTTGTGTCTAGTGAAGAAAGAAACTGCTTTACACCAAAATGAGCTGGATCCAAACCCGTTTTAGTGGCGCTCCATACAGCGGTACTGCCGCAAGTATAAGAGCTCTGCAGTGGGACAGTGGCTCTTACCGCTTTAGGATCCTGGAGAGGAGCTGCTGGTCTCCCTCGCTGTACCCAGGCCAGTCCTTCTGGATGTCCTTAAACAGGACGTCCTTCAGCGTGAACGTGTGGTCCTTCTCGTTCAGGTTAGCCACCTTCAGAAACACACACACTTTAATTCTTTATTTCAGATCATACTGTCCGAAATAGTTTGGAAAGGGTCCCAAGGTCTTTGTAACTACATATTGACACGCGCACGCGCACACACACACACACGCGCGCGCACACACACACGCACGCACGCACGCACACACGCGCACACACACGCGCACACACACGCGCGCACACACACACGCGCACACACACACGCGCACACACGCGCACACACACACGCGCACACACACACACGCGCACACACACACACCTCCTGCAGCAGGGTATCGAGTGAGTCCTTGTCCTGGGTGGAGAGGCCGTCCTTCTTCAGTCTGAGGATAAGCTCTGGTTTCCTGTGGGCTTTCAGCGCCAGCAGGTGAGCCAGCCTATCCCGCAGGGGCCTCTGCTGGGACCCGCCCCCTGCCCCACGCCCGGCGATGAGGACCGGGCGGGGCGTCCGTCGCGAGGGCGCCACATCCGTTTGGACCGCCGCTGGCTTCCGCACCTGCACCTTTTTACCTGTGTAAACACACACACGCACAAAAGCAGTTTTACAAACACCCCACACACATACCGTATACTGCCAAACACACACACGCACAAGTTCACAAACACCCCACACACATACCGTATACTGCCAAACACACACACGCACAAGTTCACAAACACCCCACACACATATACTGCCAAACACACACACACACAAGTTCACAAACACCCCACACACATACCGTATACTGCCAAACACACACACGCACAAGTTCACAAACACCCCACACACATATACTGCCAAACACACACACACAAGTTCACGAACACCCCACACACATATACTGCCAAACACACACACACGCACAAGCACAAGTTCACAAACACCCCACACACATATACTGCCAAACACACACGCACAAGTTCACAAACACCCCACACACATATACTGCCAAACACACACACACAAGTTCACAAACACCCCACACACATATACTGCCAAACACACACACACGCACAAGTTCACAAACACCCCACACACATATACTGCCAAACACACACACACGCACAAGTTCACAAACACCCCACACACATATATACTGCCAAACACACACACGCACAAGTTCACAAACACCCCACACACATATACTGCCAAACACACACGCACAAGTTCACAAACACCCCACACACATATACTGCCAAACACACACACACAAGTTCACAAACACCCCACACACATATACTGCCAAACACACACACACGCACAAGTTCACAAACACCCCACACACATATACTGCCAAACAAACACCCCACACACACATAGGCTGCGTCTCAAACCGCATACGTCAGAGCACGCACATCAAGGACATATCCATGTTGGAGTGTGAGTCCAAACCGAAGTGCGGTAGTAGGGAGCACGGATAAAGTAACTGTACGCGTGCTTCGTTCGTTCAGGGTGTGAGGTATGCCTCGATGCAAGGTAAATTGCAATGCGATTTGCGAGCTATTAATTGACCTAACTTAGCTAGTTATCTTAGCCAGATAATAATGGCGTTAGTAATAAACACAGCGATACTAAAACATGAATATTATTAAATATTTTCAGTCCCATATGATCCAACTTACTTGCGAGCTGGATATCAATCCAGTTTGCAAGCGTCGCACCAGGGAACGTTAAATAACTATACCTTCAGTTAACTACAGCCAGCTGTGTGATCTGAGAACTTATAAAAACAGTAACATCAATTTATGCAGTACTCCAGCACATACGAATATCACATTGTCATTTAACGTTAGATGTAATGTCACGCCAGTAGCCTACACCTGTACAAGTTACTGTACATTGACTAGTTTGCCAGTTTTTATTTCAACTTTATTTTGGGGATGATAGTTCACTAAGTTATCCAATGCCGCAATGAATATCTTCACATCGATGCCTTCCACTGAACCTTCTGACATACGAACGCTAGAGTAAAGGAGAATTCATATGAACTGCTTATACCGGTTAAACGCTTCCGATATTGCTGGTCATCGTAGAATATTTCAGTAACATATAGCTCACAATTTCTACAGGACAAGCGACCAACCTAATGTTGGAGCGCGTACTCGGGACCAGGGTAGTATACTAGCATACGCACGCAAATAAACCAACACGAAGGTGCACGCACACACGCACACACAGAAACGCACGCACACACGCACACACAAACACACAGATGGTTTTGTTCGCTCTCTTTGTAAAGCCCTCAGGAAGCAGCTAATTTGTAGCCTCATCCAAGTCAAAGCCAGTCATGATCCACCCTGAAAACATGCCACTGTCTGGCAGAGCTCTGCAGCCGCAGATCAATACGCACTTTTCATTCCTGTCACAAAACCAGAAGAACATTCTGGAACATTCTATTCCCAAAGGAATTACAGTGCAGTCCGTCAGTATTTGGAAAGTGACAAATTTTTCGCTGTTTTGGCTCTGCACTCCAGCACATTCAGTTGGTGTTCCTGCTGCCTGCTCTATTACACATTTCCTAACTGTTCTCTTTCTTTTTCTACATTCCGCCGGCGGGGCTCATGCCCCACATCTCGAGAGTTGCTGTCCAGCTTCCTGTCCGTCGCCGCTTGCCCCTCCCTCCCCACCACCGCTGCCAGCTGCTCCTGCCGCCATCGGCACCCGGTTCCCCACCATCATTGCCGCCACATCTGGACTGTCATCTAGCTGCTGCAATTTCTACTATCATGGATATTGGCAGTCAGTTTTGACCATGCTGGTCATTAAGATCTAGACCCTGAGCCGACCAGAGGAGGATGGGTTCCCCCTTGAGTCTGGTTCCTCACAAGGTTTCTTCCTAGTTACCTCAGGGAGTTTTTCCTTGCCACTGTTGCCTCTGGCTTGCTCTTGTGGGGGTTTAGGCTGGGTTTTTCTGTGAAGCGCATTGTGACAACTAGTTGTGAAATGCGCTATATAAATAAACATTGATTACATTTATTTTTTTGATTTTCAGACTTTCAGCTTTAATTTGATTGCGTCTAAATCCACATCCGACTATAACCCTTTTTATACACAGCGATATACAGCGTAGATAATTATCGAACACAATAACGGCCGTCACCACCGCGTGGGGGCGCCTTTCTTTTAGTCTTCTTTTCTTTAAGTATACCCGATATAACATCCAAACCTCTTCAGAGGCCGTGTGAAATGCTTCCGGAAAAAACATCACCGCTGATATATATTGAGTGTTGACAAGACAGCCAATCAGCAGCAAGGTCGTGCAGCTTCCACGTGATCACGTGATGCGCTTTTGTCAATCACATGAAAAGTGCGACGCCTTTCTGCTGATTGTCCATCTCATCAACACCCAGTAGACAGTAATGACGTTTGTTTCCCCCCCCACTTCAGAACTTAGATGGGGGGGGCAAAACCCATTTACTGTCAGAACGAAAGCAAAGAGGCAGAACTAAACTGCACCTGTCCCACACATTCCACCCTTAATCCGGGCCTGTTCTTCTAGAGCTGGCTGGCTTATGCAGCTTTGCACAGCCTGACACTTTCAATAAATTACCACCAGCAAACCGTCTACAAACCGTCTACAAACCCTCTACAGCTTTAACCTCAACTGCGCTATATTATTTTTTCTGGGGGGGGGGGGCCATCTTACCAATAAACCTGCCCCCGGGCTTGATAACGATGGCTCCCCGGCTGCGGGTCTCCTCCTCAGCCAGGGCCATGCTCTGCCGGGCTTTCTGGTACGAGTCGTTGGTGGCGCACACCGTGATTTTGTCCTGGATCCCGCCAAGCCATTCCAGCTCAACACTGGCATCACTGCAGGGAAGAGGACAGACACTGAGCATCAAAGCAGCTACTGAGCATCGAAGCAGCTGAGCATCAGATGAGCCACTCAGCATTAGATCAGCCTCTTCGCTTGTTTTTGCTGTACTGTGGATTGGTACGGAGAACACATTGTCAACATATTTGTGTGTTTTTATTGTCTTGTTTTGGACATTTGTGCAGTGCCTGAGTGTGATCAGCTTTGTGCTGAATATCTATGGTGTTATGTCTATAGTATTATATCTATGGTGTTAGGCTTCTAGTCTGGCATTATGCTGGTTAATTGCAGCAAGGTGTTTTTTCTAATAAACACCTTATAAGTGGCTTTGGGCCAAAAAAGAGAGAGTATCTGTGTGTGAGTGTATCTGTGTGCGTGTGAGTATCTGTGTGCGTGTGCGTGTGTCCGTTCCCAAACGCGACTCCTCACCCGGTGATGTACTGCTGGATGCAGTCGAAGCTGCCCTGGGGGTTGTCCTTTCCCACGTTTGACAGGTCAAAGATGAACGTCTGAACCTCACTGGAGCTTCCTGATCGTGGTATGCAGATTTTCTGCAGTGATAAGTCAGAGACGGGCCTTAAGCTCCCAGCATTCACACAAAACACAACAACCCACACAGCGGAGTCATTAGTATGCATAAAAATGCGAGCAGTGACGTCTGTCTGTGTGTGTGTCTGTCCAGTAACTGAGTGTGAGCGCCACTGATAGGCTTAGCTGCGTAAACCGCAAGCAGTCAATATGGAAATTCCCCACAAAAAAATTCCCTGGTTGCTACAAATTCCCAAAGGTTTCCGTGTAAATGTTAAAAATTTTCCAAAGGGAACATTCCCTCCCTTTGCAACCCCACTTTAGACTAACACCTGCTGGCGGTCCTGGGAATTCCACTCTTCCCTCGCTGGCCTTGGTCCGCAGCTGTACGCCGCAGGCAGTAGCCAACATAACTCTAAGGTATCGCTTAATCCTTGGATATCACATTATCCTGCTGTGCTGTGGGCAGCGCTCCGGGAGAAGCAGAGGGGACTGGAATGTATTTGGCGGGGGGGCGGGGGGGGGCATGGGTATCTTTTAGAATCCACAAGCCATTCTGGTCAGAGGGTGAAAAAGTTAATTTCATACCCTTATCCTGAGAAGCACTCCCTAACACATTAATAAACCCCCACATTAGCATAGCCACACCGCTGCAATAACAGCGTGTCATTCAGTGCCAATGAGCTGCCCTGTGCCTGTAAGACCTTTCAGGAGGGCTAACGAATCAGAGCCGAAATGGCTCCCGAATCAGAGCCGAAATGGCTCCCGAATCAGAGCCGAAATGGCTCCCGAATCAGAGCCGAAATGGCTCCCGAATCAGAGCCGAAATGACTCCCGAATCAGAGCCGAAATGGCTCCCGAATCAGAGCCGAAATGGCTCCCGAATCAGAGCCGAAATGGCTCCCGAATCAGAGCCGAAATGGCTCCCGAATCAGAGCCGAAATGACTCCCGAATCAGAGCCGAAATGACTCCCGAATCAGAGCCGAAATGACACCCGAATCAGAGCCGAAATGACTCCCGAATCAGAGCCGAAATGACTCCCGAATCAGAGCCGAAATGACTCCCGAATCAGAGCCGAAATGACTCCCGACAGTAAATGTTAAAGGCAAAGCACACTCCCAAATTTTCCAGCTCGGATCATCATGACCGAGGTGGAAGTCCCTGTTCTTCCTTAGAAATGAGAAACGGGCCCCATGTCCAAAACCCGCACCAGACCAGGGGGTTCATAAAAATCCTGCAATACAAAATTGTCACGTGGACAGCAGAGAAGCTTATGAGTGCAGCATTCTGAATGCATTTAATTTAGCTAGAACAGCACTCAAAACCGCCAGTGACACTTACAGTGTTGATGTTTCAGCGGAGACTAAAGCTAGGAATTTGAGGGTACAATCCATCTCATTTTCCTAAATGCATATGTTATTACTTAGGCTTTTGTGGTAGTAATATGTTGTATGCCAAATACATCTCGATTTTTCGCAAGCGTTAAATCAAATGTTTTTACAACTTCTCAGAAAAACTGGTTTTCCGATTTGCCACTATAGTAAAATTTCCATCAAGCACTTCAACACTGCGTCTCAGAGCCAATCATCCGTCTTAAGTTGCACTCGTCTCATAAACCAGAGCATAACAACACCGTCATAAAGGACGCAACACATTGTGTCTCTTTCATAGTCTACATAAAAACATGCCTTTTAGCTTAACAGCAGCAGGGGGTGTGTCTGAAGCTTTGAGTTTATTCATTTCTGGTATCATGTGACCTAAATGTCAAAACATTTTAAAACAGCAACACATTTTAACCGGAGTTTATCTTTGTGTCTAAATGAAAGGCGACTAACCACCTGCTTGCTTATGCTGTCACTCAAGTTGACAAAAGTTGACATAACTTCAAATACAATTCTCTGCACATAATAAACATAGGAAGCATCCTATAAACCCGGGCAGTCCAATCTTATCCGAAAAGGACCGGTATGGGGGCAGGTTTCTGTCTTAGCCCAGCACTAAGACACTTGATTCTACTTATCAAGGGCTTGATTGAAGACCATGATTAGTTAATTAGTTGAATCAGAAACAAAAAACCTGGACCCACAGCGGCCCTTTTTGGTTGGATTGGACACCCGTGCTATAATGAAACGCTCAAATTGAAATGGAGGAACGGTGGTTTCTTACCCCTTGGGCTCCAGAGAACTGGATGGAGGGATGGGCTGTCAGGCTCTGAAAAAGAAGGGGAGAGTGGTGAGTGGAGAACACTCTAGAAGCAGCGGAGGGGGGGGGGGGGGGGCACAGGGGAGCTTGGGGGACATCCTGGGAGGGTGAGGGGTCCCTGCTGAGAAATTTGGGGTGCAGGTGGGTGGGTACGGGGGCACAGAGGATCCAGTGACTGATTGGCGTGACAAACCCTTAGTGGGCGGAGCCAGGAGGTAGCATTCTTAAACCGCCCTCCTGTCTTTTGATTGACAGAACCCCTCCCAACACCGGCGAGAACACAAACAAGAAAGCCTTTGTTGCTTCTGCAGCGCGTCGCCCCGACCTCAGCTCAACTTCAGCTCTGCGCCTGTTCATTTAAACTCCTGAACCGCCAGCGTTTAACGGGCCACGCCTCTGATCTGCTGCATCATACAGGGACACGTGGATTACGGAGCAGTGCTGCAATGTGTTTCACTGATGTATTGTGCTGAATTATTTATGTCTTGATCGTATGCCCTCTTCGTTGGGCCAAAGGCTGTATGGGCCACAGGAATAGACAATAAAGCCTAATCTGATCTTCTGATTGGTTCGTACGAGTCGGTAACTGAGAGAACGTGGAAGCTCCACCCACTATGAGTATCAGGAAGTCTCAAGTTTCCCAGAACGAGGCCAGGGACCCTGTTGTGGACGGACGCATTTCTGCTCGCGGCCGCAAACGATTATGAGAAACTCTTCGCTCCCACAATTCCCCTCTCCCCTCGCGGGGAAAACCGAGCGTTTCTCATCAGCCATTTCAGGAACATGCGCTGCAGTCCGTTAAATCGATCACTCGTTATTCCTGTACAGCGGCATTCCCAAACGGGCCGTCACACAAGGGCGCACAAGGGGACATGACCCAGAATCCAGGAAAACCACAGATTCCCAAATTCAGCCTATGTGGGGAAAAACTGGAAAGGGGTTCTCCAGCTGCTTATACAGTGCTGGCGGCCGGAGAAAGGGCATCACACAGCGCTGCGCGGCTTTAAGCTGAGGTAAATAAAGAGACTACCTGTGCCAGGTAACACTCTGTAAGTGGGTCAGGTGATAGAACATTTCTACCCTCTATTCATTCCCAATAACATAACACCTGCAAGTCGTTATGTTCATATTTAATACTTCCACGGACAATATAAGCGGCTCTGCTGACGACAGCATCGTGTTTAGAGATCATCATTCTGACGCTACAGGACAAAACCTGGAAATCACCTTGTAGCATCGACACAATTCCTATAGTGCTCAGGAGGCAGGACGCACGCACGCCCACACGCACGCCCACACGCACGCCCACACGCACGCACATCCGCACACCCGCACGCACGCCCACACGCACCGCCTGCCCGCACACCCACACAGCATCTTTGCTTCCCACCCACCCAGACCCCTCCTATCTAAAGTAATTCATTCTGGTTATTCTGGTATATTTGTTTGATTTTTATTGCGTTTTATGGATGTAATTTGTATGTATTCACGATTTGCATGGTCGTGGGCTGGAATAGCTAGCTCACAGTTAGCGCTTCAGCGCTGCCACATTGTGCACACTGTCACACACACATTCAGTGTTTGGGAATACTGGCCGCTATCGACGGACACTAAGGACAACCCCAATGTCCTCTCAGGGTGCTCTACTGAACATACCCGTCTGCCCCAGGACAGGAAACCTAACTGTTTAAGTGCTGAATATACCCCAAAATCTGCTGTCCGCACGCACACACACACACAGATAAAGCCCCTCTCCCTCCTCTCCTCTCCTCCACCCTATGACACACAGGTAAATCCACCTCTATCCCCAACCCAGGTACTGGAGAGACTGTGGGCTCACCTGTTAAACTCACCTCACCTGTTCACCTCACTCACCTGTTCACCTGCTCACCTCATCTGCTCACCTCACCTGCTCACCTCATCTGCTCACCTCACCTGCTCACCTCACCTGCTCACCTCACCTGCTCTGCTCACCTCACCTGCTCACCTCACCTCACCTGCTCACCTCACCTCACCTGCTCACCTCACCTGCTCACCTCATCTGCTCACCTCACCTGCTCACCTCACCTGCTCACCTCACCTGCTCACCTCACCTGCTCACCTCACCTGCTTTCTTGGGCCTCATTTGCTTGCTGATTTTAAAGTGAAAACTAAACCAGATGAACCCTGTGGCCCTCCTGGACCTGGGTTCTGAGGGGGAGGGAACCCTGTGGCCCTCCTGGACCCGGGTTCTGAGGGGGAGGGAACCCTGTGGCCCTCCTGGACCTGGGTTCTGAGGGGGAGGGAACCCTGTGGCCCTCCTGGACCCGGTTTCTGAGGGGGAGGGAACCCTGTGGCCCTCCTGGACCTGGGTTCTGAGGGGGAGGGAACCCTGTGGCCCTCCTGGACCCGGGTTCTGAGGGGGAGGGAACCCTGTGGCCCTCCTGGACCCGGGTTCTGAGGGGGAGGGAACCCTGTGGCCCTCCTGGACCCGGGTTCTGAGAGGCAGGGAACCCTGTGGCCCTCCTGGACCTGGGTTCTGAGGGGGAGGGAACCCTGTGGCCCTCCTGGACCTGGGTTCTGAGGGGGAGGGAACCCTGTGGCCCTCCTGGACCTGGGTTCTGAGGGGGAGGGAACCCTGTGGCCCTCCTGGACCTGGGTTCTGAGGGGGAGGGAACCCTGTGGCCCTCCTGGACCTGGGTTCTGAGGGGGAGGGAACCCTGTGGCCCTCCTGGACCTGGGTTCTGAGGGGGAGGGAACCCTGTGGCCCTCCTGGACCTGGGTTCTGAGGGGGAGGGAACCCTGTGGCCCTCCTGGACCTGGGTTCTGAGGGGGAGGGAACCCTGTGGCCCTCCTGGACCTGGGTTCTGAGGGGGAGGGAACCCTGTGGCCCTCCTGGACCTGGGTTCTGTGGGGGAGGGAACCCTGTGGCCCTCCTGGACCTGGGTTCTGAGGGGGAGGGAACCCTGTGGCCCTCCTGGACCTGGGTTCTGAGGGGGAGGGAACCCTGTGGCCCTCCTGGACCTGGGTTCTGAGGGGGAGGGAACCTTGTGGCCCTCCTGGACCCGGGTTCTGAGGGGGAGGGAACCCTGTGGCCCTCCTGGACCCGGGTTCTGTGGGGGTGGGGGGTCAAATATATCGGTTGATCGAAAACACCCCCTGATAAATTCATTTGGACGCCGCATTAGAATGGGGTTCAATCCATTTCAATGGCAAACTAATCAATAGGACATGAATTAACAGAAGGGACTGAAATGCTGATTTACACACAACATCAACGTGAAGCGGCAAATGCACACTCCAGTCACGCAGAACAGCGCAGAACAGCGCAGAACAGCGCAGAACAGCGCAGAACTCTAAATGGCTTTTATTAATGCACCATTAGAGAGCTCTCGGTTTGCTGTGTCAATCTCCCTTTGACCTGAATCCACGTTCTATGCAACTCACTGAAAATGACTTTCACCCGGCGGACTCATTTCACCGGTCCTGTCCACGCAGAACTGGAGCGAGTAATAACAGGGACAGAACTGTACCAGACATTCAGAGCCCTGTCATTAACACTGGGTTGCCCAAAGGTTAATTATGCCCCACCCACATCCAGCGCTACCCAATCAGGATTGGATAGCAGACTTTTGGGGCGTGTCCGCACACCGGAAGCCTGCCCGAATCCCCACTTCAGTACTGAACATTAAAATGAAAAATTAATAAAATAATTGGTAAAGTATTCCGTTTTTAGTGGGGGGAGGATACCGCCTCCACACACAGGTGTCCTTCCATGGCAGGTATAAAGCAGGTCTTTCTTCACAGCAGAAAACAGCAGCACAAATGTTGCTGAATACAGCGAATGTAATCAAGACGTTTCGTCTCTGCAAGGAAGACCGTTTCACCGTCCCCCAAGGATCCTCTTTTTAAATAAATTTTAAAAGGGGGTGGGGGGTTAAAATATGAAAATTGTCGTTTAAAAAATACATTCAATTCAAAGTAGAAATGCAGTTAATTTAAACATCAGAAACAAAGCAAAGTGTTGCCGGGTAACAGGGCCCCAGCTGTAAAGCGGGTCTGGTGAGCGTTGCGAGACCGACAGCGTTTTAGTGTAAGAACCAAAAATTAAACCCAATAATCAGGCTAATAATCTCCATTCTCCTGTAATCAGACCGGAGAGCAATGGGGAGGGGCCCCACGGCCTTTGTTTTGGCGTGGGACTGTGGGACTGTGGGACTGTGGGACTGTGGGACTGTGGGACTGTGGGACTGTGGGACTGTGGGACTGTGGGACTGTGGGACTGTGGTGGAGCAGAAATAGCAGCCCTTAAATGTGTTACCAGGGGGTTGCCGTGACCGGGCAGGTGCCTCCCTACCCTGGTGACCCCCAGCTGCCAGCTTTGGGGGGGGTCTGGGTGCAAGTCCTGATTAAAAGTTCAGCGGCTTTCGCCAACCCGTGTAATGTTCTTATTGGTACGCATTTTTAAAAAAAACAATAAAGACAAATTTCGCCAACCCGACGAGCGCAGACGAAACGCGAAAGCGTTGTTAAAACACGCAGCTACGCACCTCGCGTTAAAGGCTCTAAACAGACGTAAAAATGGTGCAAACTGCCCTGCAGGGGTGCGTACGGAAAGAGGAATGGGAACAGCCAATCCTCAAAGTCAGCCCCCCACTGTTTTAACTGGGTCCACATTACGCTCTCCTAAATTCACCTCCACACACATCAGGTGACGGTGGGGTTAACCAAGCATGCCGTATATTACGCTCTCCTAAATTCACCTCCACACACATCAGGTGACGGTGGGGTTAACCAAGCCACCTCCACACACATCAGGTGACGGTGGGGTTAACCAAGCCACCTCCACACACATCAGGTGACGGTGGGGTTACCCAAGCCACCTCCACACACATCAGGTGACGGTGGGGTTACCCAAGCCACCTCCACACACATCAGGTGACGGTGGGGTTACCCAAGCCACCTCCACACACATCAGGTGACGGTGGGGTTACCCAAGCCACCTCCACACACATCAGGTGACGGTGGGGTTACCCAAGCAGGCCGTTTATGTTCTGGGCAGAATCGATTCATAGGAGGAGTTTGTGTCCACGTTCTAAAAATAGCGCGCACAAATTTCACAAGCTTTTCTGCGGCTTATATGTTTATTGCCAAATCATTCGATTCCACACCAAAAAAAGAAGAAGAGACGTCTAACTAGAATGTAACGTTTATGAAGAAACTTTAGAGTTGCTGCTTCAGCAGGTGTTTCGCCATTACCAGATCAAAAGGTTAGAGCTGTACCACCTTAAAACTTTACCAGTGTAACCTCAACCATTACGGCCTGTTGGGATTTGGTAAACTATCAAATTGTGCCTTTTTTTTTTTACCACTTCCAAACATCCATAAAAAGCACCCAAAATTCAATGTTGAATATCTCAGCCATTGATTGGTCTACAGAAACTCAAAATGACACTGTGCTTTACAAAAGGTACTAACCATAAGCCTGTCTAAAATGGCCGAAGCGTTATTACGTAAAATATTCACATACAATAGCCGCCATATTCTTTGAGCAAAAATTCTGAAAATAACAGCCTGTAGAGCTTGGTCCACATACCAAGTTTCATACATATCGGTCCAGTCTTTCTGGGTAAGCTGTCGTTTCAGTTTTTTTCACAAAATTCAAAATGTCAGAAAATCAAATTTTTTGAGGTACGTTTTTTCCTTGTGAGGAGAGGGACCCATGTACCAAATTTCATGACTCTACATCAAACAAAATCAGGGTTATGAGCTTTCAAAGTTTTCACCTTATAATCCCCGATTATAGCGCCACCATGAGGACAAATTGAAAGCTTTATAAAAGCACACGCCGTGACTCAGCCAAGGTGAATATTATACAGAAGGAACGGAACGTCTCGCTTAAAAGCTGTAGGAGGAGCAGCACAGAGACACTTAGGCAGACAGAACGTAAGAAGTTGTTTAATAAGTAAGAGAACAGGTCGCGTGTTGCTGAAGCAAACACATTAGGTTAGGCAGAGTCATATTTAGGACAGTTCCCATGAGTTCCCATCTGTTTTTATCCTTTTAAATGAGGCCTGAAACAGTCTCTCAGTGCCCCCTGGCACACGCCGCACGCCCATGAAACGTCATCAGGGGGTTAAGGTCCCGTACCGGGACCGATTCGGCACAAAGGACAAAATGTACTGTGTACAGAAACACAGGCTCAGACCCCAGGTACACATTGGGTTCTGAACAGGGACATGCAGCTCACACCAGGCTATGTGATTAACTTTTGCACCCAATGGCAACAGTCACTTGTGGGTTCTAAAAATAAGCAGCCATTTTCTACATTTTACCAGCCACATAACTTTTTACAATATAAACATTTTTTAGAGTAAAAATCTCATCAGCCACAAGCAGAGTTTTACCAGAATTTGAGTTCATTTCACACCCCGGCTCTCACACTGGTGGCCTGAGGTGGTGTGTTTAACACACGCTACCCTCTCAAACATGTCACCATCTCGTTAACATCCTGCAGTCCCCAGGGTGCTTTAACACACATGATCTCTGCCAAGATTACTGTCTCTGTAAACGTATGACCGTCTCTCAGTGAGCGGTCGCTCTGTCCCTGTAAACGTATGACCGTCTCTCAGTGAGCGGTCGCTCTGTCCCTGTAAACGTATGACTGTCTCTCAGTGAGCGGTCGCTCTGTCCCTGTAAACGTATGACTGTCTCTCAGTGAGCGGTCGCTCTGTCTCTGTAAACGTATGACTGTCTCTCAGTGAGCGGTCGCTCTGTCCCTGTAAACGTATGACAGTCTCTCAGTGAGCGGTCGCTCTGTCCCTGTAAACGTATGACCGTCTCTCAGTGAGCGGTCTCTCTGTCCCTGTAAACGTATGACCGTCTCTCAGTGACCGGTCTCTCTGTCCCTGTAAACGTATGACCGTCTCTCAGTGAGCGGTCTCTCTGTCCCTGTAAACGTATGACTGTCTCTCAGTGAGCGGTAGGTACTCTCACGGTCACCCGAGTTGGAGGGGGGGGGTGCTTTTGTTTTGAGCTCCATGACTCAAGCCCGACTCCGGACCCACAGGTGCGGTAAAGCCACCGTTCAACAGGAAGAGCCGCGCTTGATGGCACTGATTACCCATAAATCCCGACTCCGAACTCCATGACTCAGGAGAGCTATGAGTCGCCTCCCATTTCTGCCCTGACGCTTCTTTAGGATGCTGCTCGTTCTGGTAAACATGATTCATATTATTTATGCAGCTTCCTGGAAAACAGGAAGTCTTCAATTGATTTTATTTTGCAGTAGGGTGGAGAGAGAAACAAATACATCACATGAAGGCAAACCGTTCACCTCTTGAGCACACACACTCAGGCAGGACTACAACACTTTCATTTACACAGCTAGGTACTTAAAGAAAACTTCAGGCTCAACGTGTTAGTAAGTGTTGCAGCGATGTACAATGAACTCCAGGGTTTATTATCTGGTGTGTAAAATTAATTTTACTTCGCTATTCACAATTTTTCACTTGTCAGCCTGTCAGGCTTCTCCTGGATCTGCTCTATTTTCCTACGTTACCCAGAACTACTTTCACAAGCCCCCCCTCGTGAGAACGCAAGACTATTGCTGAATTAATGTAATATGGGAATTGCAGTTTGAACGACTTGCTTGCTCGTAACAACAATTTGGAAGCGTTCACACGTGAACGTTTAATTCGACTGTAGCTAGCCTGCAGATTTTTGACATGTCGCCAGGTAATCCGTAAAATCTGAAAAACAAGAGTCTCAGATTATTTGTTTAAAATATGCGTCTTTCTTACGCTTGACCTCAGAATTCACCACCTGACCTGACCAACATGAGCCCTCAACTGTCCAGGTGATAACCTTACATTTTAATGACGCGCCAGCTGGATGCAATCGCACAATATCAGCCACACTATTTAATCACACACCCGTGTATACACACACGCGCGCGCGCATGTGTACACACACATACGCACATGTGCTCACACACACCCACGCACACGGACACACACACACGCGCATGTGTACACACACACACGCACATATGCACACACACACACACACACACGCACACATACGCATGTGTACACACGCGCATGTGTACACACACGCACGCGCACACAGTTCCACTGCAGCTCTTGTTCCGAACCGCTGTGGGTATTTACCCAGAAAAGCAAACACTGATTTCAAGATCAAAATTTACACTCCTGTTAAAATGTAGCCAAAGTAAAATCTGTCTCTCTGGCAAGCTGTAGAGTTACATCATTTGGTTGATCCCATTTAGGTATTCTTTTTGATTTATTTATTTTAAAAACCTGTGTGCCAGTTGTCCAGTGTTAGGGATCTCACCCTGAGCTTAAATCTCCAAGACACACACAGACACACACAGACACAGACACACACAGACACACACACACAGACACACACACAGACACACACACAGACACACACACAGACAGACAGACACAGACACACATACAGAGACACACAGAGACACACACACAGACACACAGACACACAGACACAGACACACACACACACAGACACACACACACACAGACACACACACACAGGTTAAAATGACTAGTTATAGAGTATAGACAGGTAAATCAAAGAGAAGGCATTGAGAGGTCAGTCACTGAAAGTGGCTCTTTTCTCACACAGGTGAAGACTGGGGCCCTGAAAGGTCACTGCAGTTCGTTGACCCGTGATGACCCTGGACAGAGAGGTTAACAGAGGGCAGGGCTCACACAATAGACAGGATGTCTGTGCGCTTCATTTGGCCCTTTAATCTGAGCCGGTTCGCTAAGGCGGATTGGAGCAGCTGCAGCACATGGCGAGCACAAAGCTCCCCGGCAACCGCCAACACCGTTACCGCCGCCGGCGTTCTAAGCAGCCGTGCTAACCAAAACCAATGGGGGGGGGGGGGGGGGAGATATTAACCCAGTTTAAAATGTTTTTTCTGGATGTGGAAACTCCCTTGAAACATTTTGCTTGATTTAGTTTTTTTTATTTTTAAATACTTTTTTTTATTTTTAAATGACAAGTCAGCCGATTACAAACATGAGGCCAAGGCTGGAACCTGGGCCTGCACTGGGCCTGCACTGGGCCTACACTGGGCCTGCACTGGGCCTGCACTGGGCCTGCACTGGGCCTACACTGGGCCTACACTGGGCCTACACTGGGCCTACACTGGGCCTACACTGGGCCTGCACTGGGCCTGCACTGGGCCTACACTGGGCCTACACTGGGCCTACACTGGGCCTGCACTGGGCCTGCACTGGGCCTACACTGGGCCTACACTGGGCAGTGTCCTTACAGACCCACGAGTCGTTTCATTAATCACCTCAGTGGCTCCACCAGCTCTGCTCTCCCTGACAGCACAGGACACAGGAGGGGCCGTGGGGGGGGGGGTTTGTTCACCCCCCACCAAACGGATTTCACACAGGACACCTGGCCAAGGCGGGCGTTAAAACTGTGAGAGCGAGAGCGAGAGCGCGACTGGGCCCAGAAAAAGGGGGCGGGATCCACAGCATTAAAAGCAGACTGAAAATTAAAGAAGGCTGAAAAATGAATACAGGAAAAAATAAACAGCTTTTGGTGAAGGCAAGAGGCCAGATGACCGGGGATTATCCAGGTGAGGGTCAGAGAGGGGACGGGGGATTATCCAGGTGAGGGTCAGAGAGGGTGACGGGGGATTATCCAGGTGAGGGTCAGAGAGGGGGACAGGGGACAGTAAGAAACCGAAAAGCCCAAACGTGACCTGATAGGAGCACGCAGCCTAGGGATTTGCCACACACAGCAGGTATGACTAACACACGCGCTCTGGATTCCTGTCCGTGGGAAACAGCCCCTCCCCCCACTGAGAATTTAACCTGTAACAGGAGGTGATGATTTCCAGAAAAAACAGAGAAAGTAGGAGAGAATGGGGGGGGGGGGGGGGCCCAGAGTGAGCGGCTCCAAACGACTACAGAAGCTTCCGGAGCAGAGCGCCGCAGTTTCCTGATCCAAACCTGACTGAACCCCCCAGGCCTCAGTTTGAGCGTAAGCCCCAGTGTGAGAGCCTTTGCAGGGGGTTTATTAAATCACAGTGAGCAGCAGCATCGCTTCCCTTTTCAACCCCCCCTCCCAAAACGGAGAAGGGGGGGGCAGGGTGTTCTGACCTTACGTTGATAATCTTCCTGTGGCTTTCCGCTCGACCAACATGCCCTGTCAAATCTGCCCGTCCTCCCCCCATGTGAACATGACTCCTTCACAACACCCTCCATTTCATCTCTGCAGTGCCCCTCTTCAAACAAAAACGACATTTTCTTATATCTGCTGAAGCTGCGGATGGTTTTATTACACACAGACTCGAACCCTGAACACAGACAGGGTCAAAGTGCAGGAAATGCTAACTAGCATTAGCCACACAGCCCGCCTTCTGCAATTCTGTTCCTTCGGTAACACCTTCCTGAAAATAAAACCTGTGTGGGACTCCCTGTAAAGAAGGTCAAAGGTCGGGGTTCGATTCCCAGGTAGGACACCACCTCACCCGCACCTTTACCTCACCCACCAAATCAATACGGAAATATCACCCTCACCAAAAATTGGATGGCTCTATCCTGGAAGCGTCCGTCCACATGAGAATTCCTCGGAATAAGAATAATCACGCAAATAAGAAAAGCATGCAGTTCCTCTGTGGCTCATCCCCCGCCAGGCTAACATTACGCAGCAACGTCATCGTGTGAATCACACCAGAGAGCCGCAGAACAGACATCTGTGTGCAGATCTTCCGACAGAGTGGCAGTGATTATTAATAACAGCTCACAGCGCATGTAACGGAGGTAAACATGCCGTCAGAAGAATGAGTAACAGAAAAGACGGCCCTGTCCTCATTTAATCTTTTCACAACGATGGGACACATATTCCCTTGTCACGTTGTGGCCATCGCCAAAAGGTGTCTGGTTCCCACACCCACTGTGTCTATTGGAAGATCCAGGCAACATATCCAAATTCCATTTTCAAGCTCACTGCTTTCAAATGCACCCACCCTGCAAATGTAGGTTGTGTATTTTACAGCACCACAACATGAAAATGTATTTTGGCATTATTTAAGCATAATAAATATAGATAAAAATACATCATGTGCATAGAGGACAACATGGTGGAGGAGGCAAAACTGCGGCATAAACATGCTTGGAAACGAATATTTCCTTTTAGAAGAATTTAGACAGCTGGTCTACCATGGGCAAACTAAGGTGGTTATTTAACATGAGTGGAACGAACTACTGAAGGGACATTGTGACCTCACAATGCAGGTTCGAGATTCCATCATTCCAAAGTTCCACACAAAACTGGGCCTAGAAGCTCGCCCAACTACGCATTCCAACAACACCCAGTCAACTAGTCCCGCCCTTACTGGACATCTTAAAGCAGCCAGTCCACTAGTCCCGCCCTTACTGGACATCTTAAAGCGTTCTTCTCATGCCTCAAACGGCTGCAAAAGTTGCAACGTTGCATTTTCTCCAGATATTCCTTCTCTTCATTTTCAGACATTCCCCTTTACACAGCTGTTGTAAAGTACAGAGCATGCATCCAGAGCATCACACAAACATGTATATAAAAATAAAATAAATAAAAAGTTCCGATATCATAAATGTACCATAGGTTGCTGTCAATGTATACGCCATGTAAATCAAAAGAAATGCGTTTATTTTCGGTATTCTGTAAATAACCGACTAGACACGTAGACACGTTTTCACAAGACCTCACTGAATCGAATTCCGAGAGGTGGAGAGATATTCGTGAGTAATTTGGACTGTCAGGCCCTACCAGGGACCAAACATTACTTCCAACACGTAGCATGCTTAGACGCAGCTAAGTCAAGTACATTATAATCGAGTTGGACTTTGCTGGCTTCCAACATGTTACTAGCCAGCAAAACATCCTAACGTTACTTATATGAGAGAGTACTTCGGTTTGCATCAAGATAACTTTAGTGTTTCTGAAAGCTCGACTGCTTGCTAAACAACTTGCCAGTAGTCTATAAAAGTTGACTAACTTTAACGATGGTCACAAACAGTTAAGTTTACATTCCCATTGGTAACATGTCGTGGCAAGTGCATCGCTGCCTGACTACATATGCTCATAATTACTGGTCTAACGTTAGCTCGATCGCCATCTACAATTACAACTCGCCGACAATGCAATGGCGATTAACGTTAAACGTAGCCAAGTTGGCAATATCATGTACAATCATAAAAAGCAAGGAGCAAGCGAAAATTTATAAAAATGAATCGTTCCCGTACGGTTTCAGTCGACACGATTCGACAGATATACAATGCGAACAGGCCAACTAACATTTGACTTTTTGGAAAGCCAACGTCGGCTAGGTAGCTAGCCAACTAACAAGAATAATGTGGATGCGCCAGACAAGCAATGCGGGGTTCACTTGTAGTTAACAAGTGGTTGCCATTACAGGTCTAGTAACGAGCGCATCTGTCATCGTTTTACGCCATGTGGATAAAAAGTCACAACTAAGCCAGCTATACAACTTAGCTGGTTTGGTAGCGAATGCCAACTGATGACTTGTACAGCTGACTCGTCAACTATCGGCAGTTCGGCTCTAGTGCGAACTACTGCTCGACAGACGTGCGTTTCACGCACAGACAGCTACGACTCCAAAAAGAGGGGAAAAAATGCGTTTAAGCAAGTGTTTCGACTGAGAAACCAGCAGAGACAATAAACTAGCTTTCGAGTAATCTTTTTGCTGCCTGTTAGCTAGCCAGATAACTGCGTTGTCTAAACGTTGTAGCTCGCCAATTGTCCACATAGTTGGCTAGTAGCAGCTCTAACGTTACACACTGCCCAACAACTTGTTACAGTGCGCCCCGACTTTAGCATCAACAACTGCAGTTGGTTAGACGTATAATGTTACAAACAAAACACTGCTTTAGCTGGGAAACACGTTGCGATCATCTGATCAACTTACACATAATTCGCATTATTCGACTAACATTTCACGTACTATTCTACCCAGCTATCAAAGTTAGTTAGCGCTACATCCCAATAGCTAGCAAGCCATCAAGACTGCAAAGCGAAAAACATGACGCGTTAGCCAAGTAAGGCAGCCTAGCTGCCCACAGCTGAGCAAGTCGCAGTGCCGTGTTTGAAAGGGTGCGGACTCCGATATCTCGCTTTTTTACCTTGTTGCTCTGATAGCCCTCAAAGGCTCGCAACGCGCTGTCAGTGAGTTTAACGTGAAAGACGGAGACGTTGCTGCCACTGCCGACCCTTCCGCAGGACAGTCCATAGTACTGATCCTCCTTCAGCGCCGCCATCTTGCTAGCGTTCCCTCCACCACTGCCAGCAGCCTCGCACGCCGCCGCCGTAAAAGCAACAAAACTCCCTTTGGCCTTGAATGAATATTCACGAGACGTGAGGTGCGTCGGGCACGTAGGTGGGTGGCGCTTCGTTTGGTCCTGATTACCACGTCCCTGCGCCCACCGTATTTGCATGAGTGTATGACCCTTGTGTGTGCGTATGTGTGTGCCAGGGGGTCTCTCTATACGCACAGACTTAAAAGGCACTCTCCTTCTGTCATTTGGCACTCAAATTGATTTAATCAGCTCGGACTGCGTTTATTTTAGTCATCATAGCCGAAGACAGGGGGGTGGTCTTTGTCGACGTTCTTTGTTGTGATTCCACCATTGCGTCATAATTAGTTTTTTCCCCCTTTAATAGACACATCGGTTACTGAAGCTTGAATCTACTTTCCACCAAGCAAACTGTCAAGAGTTCAGGAATTTAAAATAAATCAGACATACTCTCTGGATATACAATGGATGTGATATAAATCCACAGGTAATTGTACGGCTAAAGTTAATTATTTTACAAAAACCACCTGCAAGGCAGTCGTCACACATTTGGTGACTTGATATGCCAGTAACCAACAGCTTCTTTCTCTTAATCCCAGACAAAATGAAGAACTGAGAAGGTAGAATTGTGTGTGTATATGTGTGTGCGTGTGAGGAAGATGTCTATATCTTGAAACTGACCAGGGAACACAATCAAAACCTGTTGAGAAACCAGGTGTTTAAAACCCCACTTTCACTTCTGGAGTGAAGTGCTGTGTCAGCCAGAGCGACGTGCATCTTTGTCTGAAAAGTCCTGTCAACAGTTCTTCCTTTGGAAAGCCCCAAATTGTAGAAACAAAGAGGTGGTCAAGGATTCAGGGCAGCAGGAGGAAATTATGTCATAAAGAAAATGCACAAGAGCTTGAATGGACCTTTCTAAAGGACACGCATTTAACGCACACACATAGTACCCGTTCAACACCAATTATGAAACTTCAATGGAAACTTTTAAATGGCTGGACTGTTCGCTCAGGGGAAATTTTAGTGATGGGTAGATGAAACCATAAACGGGCAGAACTTCCAAATGCTTTGTGCACCTCGCAGAATTTGAGTCAGCAATTGTGTTTTCCTGTGGAAAGTTTTCGATTGGTTCAAACCAGTAAGAGACTGACAGGTGGTTGTAGCCCCGCCCCCTTGTGGAGACTCATGAAACTTCACTCTTCCTTCACAAGAAAAGTGGAACAACATGGTCTCTTCACACCTGATACGGCCTGTGCCAAGATATCAAGGCAAAGAGAAATAAACACGTAGGTTTTCATGAAAATGTACCCAGTATCACAAGAATCAAAACCACAATTTACATTTAATTTTAACATTTAATTAAAATTTCTGACTGAAATGTATTTTAGTGTGTTGCATAGAAGTTCTCACTAGAATTTCTTATTAGAATTATTCATTTCTAATAATAGTAATGTAATCACACAAAATGCACTTTCTGAAACTGTATTTCTTAATGCAATTTATATAAACAATTTATTTCTTTGTATGCCAGCTACTTCACCTCAAGTTTTCCCTGCGAAAAATATGTAGTTATTCGATTATATTATTTTCTACTTATTTACCCAGGTGAGTCCCTCTCCCTCTCAATGGAGCACCTGAGCAAGATCCCGCAGCACCTGGCCGGCTACAGGAGACATCTTAGAGCGGGATGTAACCCCCCCAAAAAAAGAAAAAGTTTGCCAAATGAAGGAAAGCAACAACCACCCCACCTCCCTTTTTTCCCCTCAATCCTCCACCTGCCCAACAGTGCACTCCCCCAAAACTTTCAACATTTCTACATTAGAAAACTCATTAATACTCTAGTGTCAATTCTTATACATTTTTTTACATTAAACATCTACACACACACACACACGTACACACACACACACGGGTGAGGCAACAGCTGACCACAGGCAAAGGTCCTGGTCGGTTTATTACAATTATTTATTTGCTTGACAAATGCACTTGCATGGCTCTCAAATAATTTACACAGCTGGATATTCATGAAGCAATTCAAGTGGGGTACCTTGTGTAAGGGGCACAGCAGAGCCCCATTCTTCAGAATCAAAGCAGAAACCTGCAGGTTAAATGCCTTGTTCCTTACCTCTTCACTGTCGCCAGTTAAACAAAAAAAATGATCATTAAAAGCCTGCATCGTTTGGGGCGACCGCTGTAAAAGCAACCAACCGTTAGTTGACTGTAGAGCGCCGTGGGAAGATCGACAAATCAATTTCAAAAGTACCAGGAACTGTTCATTTGCATCACAAATAATGGCTTTGGCCCAATTGCTAACAGAATAATATTGTACCAGATAGCAAACTGAAAGGTAGTGGCTATTTCACAGTGCTGTCCCTCATTTGGACACTTATAGTTTTAAAATTAATTTGCTGTATATATACAGTATAGAAGCCAGCACTGTGTGTGTGTGTGTGTGTGTGTGTGTGTGTGTGTGTGTGTGTGTATATATATATATGCGTGTGTTTCTATAAATACGCTTACTTCTAGTCTGAGCCAGTGTCTCAGTTTGTGCCCTGATAATGTGTAGATTAACATTTAATATATGTATCAAATGAAAAATGGCAGAAAGCTACATAATAGGAAAAAAAAAAATCACAAAATATCAAAACAAATTCAATAGCTCTGTTGGTATAATACCCTTAAAATAACTGTAGATCTAAGAAACCTTTATAAAAAATAAAATAAAAATAAAAATAAAATAAAAAGTGAGGTCCAGAGCTACACACTAAATACTAACAAGAAACCTCTCTACTGCCTATACCCACTATCAACTAGTGAGTAAAAAAGCCAGGATACATGAAACCACAATTGGGCAAAACTAGCAAGTGCTATCATTTGCTTACACATTTCAACCAATTGTTGTTCTATTGTGGAGAGCAAATCCCTTTTGATTGGTTCAAACAAGCAAATGATTGACAGATCCATGTAGCCCTGCCCATTACAGATTTCAGGAAACCTCATTGTCACTAATAGCAACAGTTCTCAGGAACTAAAGGCGCCGGTGGTATGTGTTTTTCCTGCAAGGTCAGCCTACATTTCCCGCAATTCAATGAGGCTGAGGACAGGCCTCAACTATCGGCCAAGAGTTAATCACTCCTGTGTGAGCCTCAGACGTCCTGGTTACGAGCTAGAACATTCCACAGGTTCAGATGACACACAAAAGGATTTCTGGCAGAAAAAAAATAGAAAACTATGAAATGTACCTCTCAAATTAACAAAGGTCCTTCAGTATAAAATTACGTTTGGAATGGGTGCAGGATTGCAATGCTATTCAACTAAAAGAAAGGATTTACCCCGTTGCCCCGTTTTATATATTCAGTCCTCCAATTTGCCAGTGTGGCTGGCTATTGATCCTGGCACTCCACGATTAACGAGGAGGGGGAAGGAACATGTGTTGGGAGGGGCAAATGAAACAAACAGGCAGCCACATCCATCAACAGCCCAGGCAGCACACGCATGACACACGTACGTACGTACATACATACATACAATATCGGGACCACAGTGGTCATTTCCCATAAGTACAGAACACAATAAATGATGATCCTCAATCACATTTTCTCTCTGAAAGAGTGTAGCGTAGTTAAACGGCCTGCCTTTCTCAGCGCTCACTGGGTCCCCTTTCAATCCTGATCTTGCCAGTCTTTGGAGGTGCAGCCAATGGTCTCGCATCTTTAACTCCGCCCACAGGCTTTTTTGTTGTTGTTGTTGTTGGGTGGGTGGGCGGAGCTAAGTAACCCACCAATATCCTCAGTTCCTGGCAGCGATGACCACAGACAAAGCGACGCCCCCGATCGCAACCGCAGTGGCTCCGAACAGCCACTTCCAGCTGATGCTCTGAAGGTGGGGGGGGGGTGGAGGAAAATAAACAAGGGAAAATTTAACTTGACAGTAAACTATTAAAAACATCATCGCATGCAATCTTGGCCAGCGCTCAGCGCCAATTAGAGCAACAGTGAAGCCGGAATTTTTAAAAAAAAAAGGCAGAGTCAACGTTGGGTCGCACCTGCATGCAAAGTGAGACAGACTGAGGCGTTATCAGGCAGCGGCCGAGTCCGGCGCAAAAGGTGAGCGGCGGGAGTGAGCGTATGCTTCATTCTTGGCATGCCCAATGTTTTTACTTTCTTAACTGAGTAAAATCCAACATCAGCATGAACAGGACTCTGTCCAGGCCCTCAAAAAGCCACTACACCCCCTGTGATATGTGGTTATATTCTGAGAGTTTGAGTACAATTCTAATAATGAAAGTGGTCATATCCTGTTTGAAAATTTGAAATCAACTCAAACATGCAATTAAAATTATGACGGTAGACATTTTCTGATTTAAATTTCTACATTTAATTTGCTATGACAGTGGTCATATCCCATTTGTGCAGTCTATACGCATCTATATGTGAGTGGTCATATCCCATTTTGAAAAATGGAATGGAGTTGTAATATTGAGAGTGGTCATATCCCATTCTGAGAAAGTGAATGGAGCTGTAGCATTGGGAGTGGTCATATCCCATGCAGGTCCGTGGTGCGCGGGGGGTCTCACCCATGAGGACTTTCCCTGGTGTTTCTGCGCGGCGGCGGGTGAGGGGTTCCCCAGCATCTTCTTGTACATGGCCTGCTCCGCCCCCTTGTGCTCGGAGTTCTTCTTCACCAGCTTGGAGAGCTCTGCATGGATGGTCTGCACACAAACAGAGACAGCGCCATGTCAGAGTAGCATGCAGGCTAAAGGTCATAGGTCAGCCCAGAGCGGCTACATTCTGCAGGCTAACACAGCCTAGCTCCATACCCTCCTTACTACAGGCTAACATAACCCATAATCACTCCATACAATAGACTAGCCTAGCCAGGCCCACTATATCTAGCAGACTAATGCTAAAGCTAATACAAAAACATAACTGCAGCGGTTTCCACCAGACCACCCGCCACTCTAAAATCCTCCATGCTGCTGGCCCCAAAAACAAAGGCATGCCTGGTTTTGAGTTTCTCCAACCCACTGCCAGTCATGTGACCATCCACAGATCACCCTAACCCTAACCCACTGCCAGTCATCTGACCATCCACAGATCACCCTAACCCTAACCCACTGCCAGTCATCTGACCATCCACAGATCACCCTAACCCTAACCCACTGCCAGTCATCTGACCATCCACAGATCACCCTAACCCTAACCCACTGCCAGTCATCTGACCATCCACAGATCACCCTAACCCTAACCCACTGCCAGTCATCTGACCATCCACAGATCACCCTAACCCTAACCCACTGCCAGTCATCTGACCATCCACAGATCACCCTAACCCTAACCCACCGCCAGTCATCTGACCATCCACAGATCACCCTAACCCTAACCCACTGCCAGTCATCTGACCATCCACAGATCACCCTAACCCTAACCCACTGCCAGTCATCTGACCATCCACAGATCACCCTAACCCTAACCCACTGCCAGTCATCTGACCATCCACAGATCACCCTAACCCTAACCCACTGCCAGTCATCTGACCATCCACAGATCACCCTAACCCTAACCCACTGCCAGTCATCTGACCATCCACAGATCACCCTAACCCTAACCCACCGCCAGTCATCTGACCATCCACAGATCACCCTAACCCTAACCCACTGCCAGTCATCTGACCATCCACAGATCACCCTAACCCTAACCCACTGCCAGTCATCTGACCATCCACAGATCACCCTAACCCTAACCCACTGCCAGTCATCTGACCATCCACAGATCACCCTAACCCTAACCCACTGCCAGTCATCTGACCATCCACAGATCACCCTAACCCTAACCCACCGCCAGTCATCTGACCATCCACAGATCACCCTAACCCTAACCCACTGCCAGTCATCTGACCATCCACAGATCACCCTAACCCTAACCCACCGCCAGTCATCTGACCATCCACAGATCACCCTAACCCTAACCCACTGCCAGTCATCTGACCATCCACAGATCACCCTAACCCTAACCCACCGCCAGTCATCTGACCATCCACAGATCACCCTAACCCTAACCCACTGCCAGTCATCTGACCATCCACAGATCACCCTAACCCTAACCCACCGCCAGTCATCTGACCATCCACAGATCACCCTAACCCTAACCCACTGCCAGTCATCTGACCATCCACAGATCACCCTAACCCTAACCCACTGCCAGTCATCTGACCATCCACAGATCACCCTAACCCACTGCCAGTCATCTGACCATCCACAGATCACCCTAACCCTAACCCACCGCCAGTCATCTGACCATCCACAGATCACCCTAACCCTAACCCACTGCCAGTCATCTGACCATCCACAGATCACCCTAACCCTAACCCACTGCCAGTCATCTGACCATCCACAGATCACCCTAACCCTAACCCACTGCCAGTCATCTGACCATCCACAGATCACCCTAACCCTAACCCACTGCCAGTCATCTGACCATCCACAGATCACCCTAACCCTAACCCACTGCCAGTCATCTGACCATCCACAGATCACCCTAACCTTAACCCACTGCCAGTCATCTGACCATCCACAGATCACCCTAACCCTAACCCACTGCCAGTCATCTGACCATCCACAGATCACCCTAACCCTAACCCACTGCCAGTCATCTGACCATCCACAGATCACCCTAACCCTAACCCACCGCCAGTCATCTGACCATCCACAGATCACCCTAACCCTAACCCACTGCCAGTCATCTGACCATCCACAGATCACCCTAACCCTAACCCACCGCCAGTCATCTGACCATCCACAGCGCGGCTTCTTTGCGTTCCACCCACATCCCATAACACCCCAGCTCAACTGAGCAAAAAGTATGACAAAACAACCCCTCAGAAAGCCACCACACACTTTTAACAAGGCCAATTAATAAATAAATAAAGAGACAAATGGACCATGAACTTTGTACAGCTCAGTGCCAACTTAAAAAGCCTAGCCGTGAGGGCGGGTGCTCTGGCTGTGGCCAGCATGCGGAGGGGCGCGGACTGGTCCTATTTTCAGCCAGAACGAGATACGGGATCTGGCAGAACAAGGGGCGTGCAGTGTGCCCCCCCCCCCACCCCCACCCCCACCCCCACCACAACTGAACCCTATCTGCGGATGCTAAGCACAGCTATGCTACAGTAACCATCCACACGCTGTGACCTTCTCCCTTTACATTTTAATACAGAAGTCAGTCAAAACAATAGAAGAAAAAAAATCTAACATTAACCATAGAAAAATTGTAGCTTTTCATGACAGGGCAAATAAAATAAATAAAAATGCATGAAATGTGCAAAAACAGGCCCGAAGGCAGACATATATGTTTTAACCAGGCATATATGTTTTAACCAGGCATATATGTTTTAACCAGACATATATGCTTTAACCAGACATATATGTTTTAACCAGGCATATATGTTTTAACCAGGCATATGTTTTAACCAGACATATATGTTTTAACCAGACATATATGTTTTAACCAGGCATATATGTTTTAACCAGACATATATGTTTTAACCAGGCATATATGTTTTAACCAGGCATATATGTTTTAACCAGACATATCTGTTTTAACCAGGCATATATGTTTTAACCAGACATATATGTTTTAACCAGACATATATGTTTTCACCAGGCATATATGTTTTAACCAATTCCTCATCCAAGACATTCTCTTTCTCACCCAATTTGGATTTAAGAGGTCATATTTGTGATATAGACCTGTGTTCTGAGTTTGTAAATTTGGACTGTCTAGCACTGGGACAAAACAACCCCCCTCCTCCTGAAAAGCCTTGTGTCACAGCTGCTGCTCCTGGTAACCGTGCAGCTCACAGACCACATACATGTACATAAACATGCATGAAACCCTGAAGAACGCTTTCCAGTGCACAGTAGCAGAGACAGTTTATCACTAGGGAGATGGGGTGTTCCGAGTGCCTTCCTGGTTCGGAAAAGGAGTTCCTGTCTCTCTTTGAATAGTGAAGTCTAGTGGCGGTCAGTGGTTTTCATGTAAAATGCAGGCAGTTCTGACGGTACCTTGTTGCTGGGCTCCAGTTTCAGGGCACTCTTTAGGTCTCTGATGGCTTCAGTGTACTCTCCTCGCAGTGCCAAGACCTGGAGGCACAAACCAATACAGCACTCAGAGAAACAGGAAACCGCTACACACCGTGATTCATCACAGCGTCACAGCGTCACAGCTTCACAGCACTCACACACACACACACACACACACACACATATACATACATACGCTGCCTGCACACACACAGACACACACACAGACACACCACACACACACAGACAGACACACACAGACACACACACAAACACACACACACAGACAGACACACAGACACACACACAGACACACACACAGACACACACACACAGACACACACACAGAGACAGACACAGACACACACACAAACACACACACACAGACACAGACACAGACACACACACACACACACACACACAGACACACAGACACACACACACGTTGCGTGAGGCAGGCCGACCTTGCCCTTGCGAAACAGGGCCTTGATGTTGTCGGGCTGGTGGACGAGCACGGACACGCAGGAGCGTAGCGCCGCCTCCAGATGATCCAGTTTGAGTTGGGCGGCCGCCATGTTGTTCAGACACTTCACCTTCACATCCAGAAGCTCCGCCTCTTCCTGTGGGCTGATGTCCACTGAAAAAGGAAGACATGCTCAGAATGAGAATAAAGGGAGGATGTGGTACAGCACTGTTTGCAAAGACGCACGTTACTCAAACATACACACCACAGGCCTGTTTCATAGAGCAGGATTACTGAGTTAGCTGGATAACTGCACTGAGTAAAACCCGGAATTCTCTCAAATCTGGAACATGAACTGAAGTAGAGAGAGCTGTTTTTTTACTCAGTGCAGTTATCCAGCAAACTCAGTAATCAGCTTTTGTGAAACAGGGCCCAGGTTTAGTGAATGGTCAATTCCACTGATTCAGGAAATGAACAGCCCTTTGCCCTATGTTTACAAACTGCCGTTCATTGGAAAAATGCTTTAGGTTACTCCTGCTGCCGAATGCAGACTGAAGAAATTCAACAACCAATCGCAGTATGAGGGTGATGAGCTCTTGTTCAGAAAAACCCCTGAATATGCAAAAAAAATAAAAATAAAATGATAATATCCATCCAACCATTTTCAAAAGCTTACTCCTGGTCATGCAAACTCCACACAAAAAGGCCCTCGGCCGGGATTCAAACTCGTGACCTCGGCCGGGATTCAAACTCGTGACCTCGGCCGGGATTCAAACTCGTGACCTTCTTGCTGTGACAGCTACTTGTTTTTCTTTCCTTTTTGTCCTTTTCCCCCGGAGTTGTTTATCACTAATTCATTATTCAGAGGTCTTAAGGAAGCTCCTGCTGGTTGATGTAGATTCTAAATGAGTGCATTATTCAGGGGTCTTAAGGAAGCTCCTGATGGTTGATGTAGATTCTAAATTAGTGCATTATTCAGGGGTGTTAAGGAAGCTCCTGCTGGTTGATGTAGATTCTAAATGAGTGCATTATTCAGGGGTCTTAAGGAAGCTCCTGCTGGTTGATGTAGATTCTAAATGAGTGCATTATTCAGGGGTCTTAAGGAAGCTCCTGATGGTTGATGTAGATTCTAAATTAGTGCATTATTCAGGGGTCTTAAGGAAGCTCCTGCTGGTTGATGTAGATTCTAAATGAGTGCATTATTCAGGGGTCTTAAGGAAGCTCCTGCTGGTTGATGTAGATTCTAAATGAGTGCATTATTCAGGGGTCTTAAGAAAGCTCCTGCTGGTTGATGTAGATTCTAAATGAGTGCATTATTCAGGGGTCTTAAGGAAGCTCCTGCTGGTTGATGTAGATTCTAAATGAGCGAATTTTTTTTTGCATGGGTGCGCGGCATGTCACAATGTCGCATTCAGAACAGCGTTCCAGACACGGCAGGCTCACATGCATGCATCCACGAGCGCAGTTTTGTGTGTGTGTGTGTGTGGGGGGGGGGGCGATGGGGTTTGCGGTGCCGAGCCAACCGGACCAAAAGTGCGCCGCACGATAAGGCCGTCTAAACAAAACACGCAGAAAAAAAAAGTTGGCCTAAATAGTTACAAGGAAACATGTGGAATCGTATCAACCCAAACCAACATAGCAACATAGAGCTCTGAAAATTCACACATCTTTCACTTTATCCCTCTATTTTTTTTTTTCCTTCAGTGACATTCAATGCGTGATTCACACGTACGTACGCACGCACGCACACACACACACACACACACACACACACACACTGAATGTCATCAGACAATCAGCAGCTCTGAAAGATCACAGCAGTGTTGCTGGCAAAGGAAAGCAGACAGCAGGCCTGCCTCTCATGCACACAACACCATCACAGTAACGGCCTGTAAATGTCTTCTTATTCTGTTTCATTTCATGTTCAATAGCTGCTAGATAATGTTAGCATGTCACAACTAGCTATGTTGCTAAGATGGCTACTAACTTCACACTAATGTTAGCGTTAGCTCAGTTAATGGAGTGAGCCAATTAAAACGGTGACAGACGCTGATTAACTTGGCATAGAAAAGAAATGCTCAAAAATAAAAAAAGTGACAAGACATCAAGTGACCTAGCGGGCTGATTTTCCCTAGTGAGTGTGTTGCTATGTACGTTGCTATGGTGATGAAAGCCTACTACTGCCCCTTCCCATCTGGACCTGGACCAATCAGTGAGCCCAGTCTCTGGGGCCTGGTGTTCCGCGGTCTCCACGGGCGACCGGGGGGGGGGGCACAACGTCTCCTCCCGCCTCACCTTTGGAGCTGGACTCGGTCACCTGCAGGGCGATGCCGTAGGAGTTGACGGCGAAGGCGTAGTCGCCCCGTTGGTAGTATGCGTTCCCCCGCTCCCTCTTCCTGTCCGCCAGGGCCGTCCGTTCAGCTGGGGTCAGGAGCTCCAGGTCGGCGGCGTCGCTGACGTCTAGTAACCTCAGCTCCAGGGTCAGCTCTGCGCCCGGGGGCACAGGGGGGGTCGTGCTGTCCCGGGAGGGAGGGGGCGGGGGGGGGGGGGATGTCATTGTTATTGCATATACGAATAGTCTGCATTATGGACTGTGTGTTTCAGCCATGATTAAAAATGGCAGACAGCAGGTATCCTCACCTCCCCACGGTTCCATAGGCGTATTTGGCGTCAGTTTGGACTAGAGCCGTCTCCTCCAACTCCATCATCTGTACAGTGAGGTCCAGTGCCTGAGAGAGGTACACCATGTTAAAAATGTCCTCTGCTAAGTACCATATCTGGGAACTACCCCAACCAGCCAAATCAGGCAAAAAAATGACGTTGGCTAGTGCGGCCACGGAGTGAAGAAATTACATTTTCCTGAAACGATTTTTGCAGTTGATGAGCGCCAGAACAGAAGGTGTACCCCAAACTGCTCTCAGGGAACCCTTCACCCCTCCCTCCTAATCTATCCTCTACTGGTTACCAGGATTACCAGGGTTTCTGTGAAATATATTCATCATCATACTCTCCAAAAGGTCCACATATTTACAATATACTGCAGAATATTGCATTTCCATCACAACCTGTGTTTTTATCATTTTCATTGAATTCATAGGAATTCCGTTTGGCACCGATTTAAACAGGAGTCCAAGTCAGGCTGTCGAGAGCCACACGCGTTTGTTGTGGAGCCCTTTCAATCACAAACCAGTCTAGGCTTTGGAGACGAGGTGTGTGCACCCTTTAGCCAATCAGTGGCTTAAACAGCACTTATGTGCTGAACCACACCTAAAGGCCAGCAGCCGATGTGGCCCTCCAGGACTGAAGTCTGACTCCCTGGAGTAAAGGCACATACATGACCAACAACATGCTCTGAGACGCTGTACCACATCCAGACACTGTACAGCTGGTCTGTCTGTCTCAGTTATTAGAGACTGTGCGGTAGGGCCTGCTCATTCTGTACCGTGGCCCTCTAGTGGCGGAGGGGGCTAACTACATCGACCAGTCCCACAGAGTCTTTTTTCCTATTCCCACCTCTGTACACCTGGGCTCACCTGGTCCTGCAGTTGCTCCAGTGCACTGACAGGTGCACACCTGCTGGCTGTTTATAGTCTGGTTTCCCCTGTTACTAGACCAGTAGATGGACATTTCTGGCTATTTCACACCGCAGAAACTAGTTAACATACCTTTTCGGCCCCCAGCTTTAGCACATACTAATATAAATTACCTATGCGCCTTCTTTCTCCCGTTCCGCAAACAGAAAAATCTGCCATTCCACAAGCAACAAGTCTCAACAGAACCTGGGAACCCTTGTCTAATTGTATGCAAGTGCAGCGGTCTCTACCTGGATGACATCACCATCCCCGAGTGTGAAAGAGAGGCTAGGCTCCTCCTCCACGGTGGTGCCGTTGGCCAATGACGTCTTGAGGTGGACCCTGACGTTCTGGCCCTTCCGCGGCCTGCTGTCCGGCCCTTTCCCCGCCTCCAATACCTTCTTCTTCAGCTGCCCATTTCCTGTATAAATCACATGACACGTCACATGACACACAGAATTCCACTATCTTATTACGAGCCAGCGCTGCACCATTCAATCTGTATACCCCCCCCCCCCTCTCAAAGGAAGTCAAAGACAACAAAAGACAAAAAAATAATAATAATCAGACAAAACGGTTTAAAAAAACATCACACTCAAAGGAGTCCAAATTACCCAACACATCCAGCCATTCCGTAGGCTGAGCCGAGGGAGATTCAACCTCAGCAGCGGATATCCCAGAAGCCTCTGCTCCACTCTTCTCCCGCCCCTTCTTCTCCCTGCTAATGTCTTCCAGAGGTGGAAGGTCAGCGTCATCATCATCGTCATTCTCCTCTTCGCTGTTCAGAATGTCAAAGTCCTCTCCGCTGTCCAGCAGCGAGGCGTGGCCTATTCCCGAGGTTTCGGCTGAAGGAGAACTCCCAACGCTGGCATCCGATTGGCCAGCTTTATCCTGAGGGTCGCCACCGACAACAAGAGGCACCTCCTCCAAGGCGGCCATCTTGATATTTTTAGAGCGAAATCTCCTGAAACAAACACGCATGTGCGCACACACACACACAAACAGGTTTTTTCAATAAAAGTCATGAGATACTAGTATTTACTTCACCTTCCCACTCAAAACAACCTCAGGTGACACATCAATTAACATTTTATTAAACAACAACAAAAAAACTAACACGTCTCTCTCATTCAATGATAAAATAAATTTAAAAATCTAATCAAAATGTAGTTATACGACGCATTTCACAAACAATTTTCACAATACGCTTCACAGAAATGCCCAGCCTAAACCCCCACAAGAGCAAGTCAATGGCAACGGCAGCAAGGAAGAACTCCCTGGTGATGACACTGATTTCATTTTGGCTTGATTATTTCCAGCTCGAGTGGTGTTTTCATGTTAAAACCAAAGTGCATCTTCTGGGCAAAAAGCCCCCACTAAACGCCTCGATTGTAACTGTAAATAACGTCCCGCAGGGTGAGCACTGTGCAGGCTCTCGCCGTTACCCCGCGCTACTTAACTGATCCATTAAAAGCAGTTGATTACACAGCTAGCGCTCCACACTTGGGTTCTTGGGTCTGAACTGGTTGCTAATTTTAAGGTGGATAGAAAAACCAGCCACTCTTCAGCTCTCCCAGGGAAAGAGTTAATAGCGCTGCCACAGTCAGTTAATTCTGAACGTGCGGAGTAACCTGCCGTACTCAACTGGGGGATGATTTGGTGGCAGATTGAAAGAGCCAGGTTGGGAATTTAGCCAGGACACCGGGGAAACCCCTACTATTTACGATAAGTGTCATGGGATCTTTAATGACCAGTGAGTCAAATACTGGGACTATACAGTTAGCCGGCGGCTGTATCTGTGCCATTAATGAAAAGTATCTTATTCTTCATCTGCCGTCAGCCTGTCACCAACTCAATAGATGAAGAAGGACTGTATCCTCTGGCTGTTAAGTTTTTATTGACCATAGCTGAAATTGAATGGAAGAATCAGAGTATAAATATTAACCTACATCACTCACGTATGCTGTTAACTGACTGGTTTATATCTCTGGCCAATAAAAGTATGTCCACATTAAAGTGTAACTACACTCTAGATCACTTTTTTTTCCCGCTGTAAATATGTTTGTATGCCTACCTTATAATGAAACTTATTCATGCATTCCGTTATTTCAATAATTCTGAAATAATATTGTATATCATAAGAAACTGGTAGAAAAGTGTCTTTGTGCTGCCCCCTAATGGTTGAAATTTCCTTTCTGCTCCGCACACTGCCCCCGCCCCAATCGTGATGTCAGAGTACCTCTGTCATATGGATAATTGTTGTCGCCCACAACGGAAACAGCCGGCACCTGATTGGTTAGACCTGCGACGTTACTTTCGTTTCGCCTCCACGTTTTTAAACCGGAACAACGTGGTGTCCTGTTCGCGAAATTACGAATCCTACTATGGCCACGCCAAGACCCGCCCTCTTCTGTCTCTGATTGGCTGGGCGTTCTGTGCGCTCTACCCACCTCATCTTCTTCAGTCTAAGAACGCGCTCGATTGCCCTGTTCTCGAAATTCAGGTAGGTAAACGTTACAGGATAAAACGTACTGACATCCATAAGCGTATGTTTTTAATAAATACCACCAATGTTGATAACAGTTCTTATATATATCTCGTTTCTACTATTCTAGCTAGTGCTAGCCCATCACTGAGGGGAATTCATAGCTAACAGTTTTTCTAGGCTATGTGTCTCATTGCACATTCTAGCTCGTTTCTACTGTTCTAACTAGTGCTAGCTGATCACTGAGGGGAAATCAAGTTTAATAAAATAAATTAATACGTTATTTAGTAAATACCACCAGTGTTTCGCAGTGTTGATAACAGTTCTTTGTGTCATTGAAAAGTCATTAGTCACATAGGTTGCTAGCTAGCTAGAAAAGCAGCTGGCTGATCATTTGGAGTGGAATTGAAGTTGATGAATAAAGCTAGCACTAGAATGTGCAATGAGACACATAGCCTAGAACTATTATCAACATTGGTGGTATTAAAAACGTAAACTTATTTTAGGCTAATGGATGTCAGTACACGTTTTATGCTGTAACGTTAGTTAGGCTACCTGAATTTGCATGCAATTTCGGAAAATAAGTTACTGCAATGCGCTCCAGCGAAGAGAGTCACCTTAAACTCAAACAGAGGGTTGGGTGGGTAGAGCGCACAGAACGCCCAGCCAATCAGAGACAGAAGAGGGCGGGTCTTGGCGTGGCCATAGTAGGATTCGTAATTTCGCGTCCTGTTCAATTATCTTATTCCACCTTAATAGTCCACTAAAATATGTTTCTGAAGATATTTGAGGTGAGAAATAGGCCATGCAGTTGCTGAATCTTGATTCATATTTGATGTGCAATGTCTAGTTTGACAGTTTGATCCGAGTTATACGAAATAGTTTGTACAATGTACGTTGATTTAGGCAAATGACGATGGACACAGCTCCTCCGCCCCCACCCCTCTCCCTCTCTCACCCCACGAAGTATTTTTAAAAATTGTGGAGACAGGCTGAGACAGTGGGTGTAGCGAAAGTCCGATCCAGTTATAGTTCAAAGTTTGATGCGGGCTTGTTTGGTTCCCAGTCAAACTAAACGTTGTTTTACTTTTGGCTGTACACGGTGAAATGTCCAGTGTTAATTCAACTCTGAAAGAGTTTATATGAGTCCAATAGGGACCACGTGCACATTGCTAGAGTTAATTCAACACTGAATATTTTACGGTGTAGCTGTCTCAGAGAGTATATCCAGGGGCCTAAACTCTGGTCTTGAGAACCACACGGTCGGCTGCTTTTTTCTTTCACTTTAACATGAAAAACCAGTTCAGACCCAACAATCCAGGAGATGGTTTGGCTGTGTAATCAACCGTTTCAATCGATCAATTATTCTAAGTACTGAATGAAAACAAGTAACAGGGTTGCACACCCCTGGCCTAGATACATGGGTGAAACAGATGGTAATACAGACTAATGTGGACAATTTAGCTTGCTTTTTTCGTTCGGATTTATGATTCATTTGGATTAATATTTAATCTGCATGCCGGTCGTTTAGACATGACTTCTCAAAATGACGAGAGTACCATAACGTAAATTATCTGAATAACCACCCACAAAAGTTCGTAACAACCTAGAATATATGGTCAACGAGATGAAACGATAAGCATATTTATAGGTGAAGCTTTGGTATAATGTTGCTTCACATCGAGATTTTGGAACCCTCATCAAAATCGGCATAAAACATGAACGAAATTATGGTGTCGGATTTGTTTCTATGACTACGATTGTTAGTTCACGGAACATTTTTTGCAGGCCATAATAAATCTTAAATTCATACCGAATTCCGTGCAAAATTTCCATAACGTACAACGCCAAAGTCGCAAAACACAAAATCTTCCTCAATACAGAGATGACATCACATATTTGACGTAGACTTTTAGCAAGTTATGAAGTTTCCATTTTCGCTAACGTTTAGCTAGCATGGGCTGCAAATCGATGCACGCGCTTGACCCGTAATCCTATTTGTGACGTTTTCTCGGGTGGCTAACGTTAGCCAGCTAGCAAATTCAGAACAAAAACTCGAGAAAACAGTGATTCGACAGCACTGGCTAAACGCTGACAGTACTAGCGCACGTAGTAGCAATATGTTTCGAGTTGAAACAGCCTAGCGAAGCTATGAATGCGAAAATACTTCTTAGATAACGTTATAACGCTAGATATCAGAACCTAGTCAGCTTTCTATTTCCCTCCAAAAAATAAAAATACCACCATTCGCCCAAAAGGATAGATATTTACCTTGACAAGTTGTGTGTTGCTTTAATACAGTCGAAAGTGGCGTAATGTTATAGGTTGCATCAATTCCAGCAAGCGAGCTAGCCAGCTGGCTAACAGGCTAAAGCTTAGCTTCCTGCTCACCTTGGATCGTGCTTTTTTGCGGACGGTTGCCAAATCAATATATTAATTCCCCCTTCAAATGCCTGCGTTTGTCGTTGTGCTATTGGTTTTTGTTACCAATTCTGAAGCTCACTCGCAGTTCACAATGGTATCATAACATAAACATTTTCGCTTACTTGTATGTATCGTTGAAGCTTTAAATAATGAATTAGATATTCCATTGGCGTCTGATATATACACTTTAGTGTTGATCTAAAAAAAGTTTTTCATTTATGGTTCGCAAATACCTATTATAATCTTCTTCTAAGTATAAATAATAATAAACAATTACATAATAAATAATAAGAAGAAAATAAACAACAGGGTAGACCTACAATTACATTCGGCTATTTCCCTAGTCTGGATATCTGCGCCATGGTTTTAAATCATTCTGTCCATAAAGGGGGATTACATATAATCTGGCACCATAGAAAACCAGAGCATTTACTTCCCGTCCAGCCTGTAATTCTATTGGCTTCTCTCCGAGGAGTAAGTATTCTGATTGGTCATCATTGCTGACGCCCTTCTCTGGGATAGAGAGAGCTTTGACCTCCAAGAGATTACTATGTAATCGTACTGATCGTGGCAGAACAAGTTTTTATTGGTTGAATGACTTCACATATGCATTTTGTGTCCACATTTCTTACTAAATTATATCAGGATCATGGAGAACAGCAGGCACTGAGTTTGTTTTTTGTTGTTATTAAACTTCATTGTTTGGATAAAAGTCACCCCCTCATCTGTTTTTTGGACAAACAAAGGCTTTCCAAATCCCAGGAGGCAGAAATGCAGAAACTAATATGCCCTTAATGTTATTAATATACATGTATCTATTAACCTAATAACAAACGATATTTGAACTTCGGTATACATAAATGAGGGCAGGCTACATTGATTAGGATTTAATTATTTGAAATTTTCACCATTTGCCAATGAGGATGGTTGTGACATCTGTCATCAATCCTTTGTGGGGGGTCGGTCCCCAGATCTCTGACAAGCTCCAGATGATGTCACATCGCTTGCAACAGTCAGCATCAGACACTCAAAATGACACAGGCAAACATTAACAGGTGTGAGAGTGCACACACTCACACAAACTGCTTTTTATGTACTTCAGCCCATCAGTGGGGATGGTCCTGTCACACGGTCAGCAAACACCCCCCCCCCCCCCCTCCATCTCCCTCCCTCCCACTCTCTCTCTCTCTTGCATGCATCAAATACAGAGACCAGCTGCACTCAGAAGCTCTTGGGCACAAAGACCCACATGAAAACCAAACTGTGAAAACCAAATTTTGCTGTCAAGAGACAGTCAATACGACACCAGCGGATTTCTCACCTTGAAGACTGATGAGGTCACTCCCTGGGACAAACTGAGGGGGGAAAGTCTTCAGTGATGTAGTTTCACTGGCTCCAGATCTACAGAACCAGCAGATCCACAGAACCAGCAGATCCGCCCAGAGGAACCAGCAGATCCGCCCAGAAGAAGAACTTCTACAGGTCAGTGGTGTTCCCCCTTTGTTCCCCACACAATGATAAAAAATCACAGCGATGTTTCCTGACCTGCTATGTTCTTTACCTCACGGTCCACACAGAACACTGGAGTTTTCGATGGGAATGTGGGCAGGTGATTGTCACACATGATCGTGTTTAGATTTGTCGTTCTCTCCTTTGACTCTTGGGATTCCTAATCATTCAAACTAACGCAGAATAGTGTGTCTGAAGTGTGAGAAACAGCGCAGACAGGCAGCTGATTCAGAGGCGCTGTTATTATAAGAGAAACAGGAAGACGAGGTAAACAAACCACTGCCATGATAGAATATACTGCAATATACTGTAGTGTATACAAGTGTTGACTTGGAAAATATAAATATATGTCCAGCATGCATGCATTTACAAATATGTATTACAATGTCAATAAGCAGCCATACTTTGTATATTTGACCATATATTGTGTTAGAAGTTCTTGCATGTCTTTTCTGATCTCAATAATATATTTTATTATAATGCATTGCAGTGCATTTTATTTAAGTGAGGGGAGAACCGCTACAGGGTGAAGCATCGCAACTTAATGTACATCTCTGAGACCTCCTCAGGAATTAACCAACGATAGTGAGCCGTTTCTCCAAAGACAAAGTGTTCTAAAACTGACAAATAAAAGGCAAATGACTAAATATTATCAGGGATTGGGGGTGTGTGTCTTTTCGTGCCACAATATTTGCTTTGAATAAAATATTTTCTCAAGTGAACGTCGAAACAGCCTGAACAAGAAATCTTTAACCTGCCATATGTTTTAAAGTATAATAATTGCTCCCAGAATGACAGTGTTGGAGGACACTCCCTAATAGCACGCTGTAAATAATTACCTGGCCCAGGTAGCAGATACACCTCTAAGGTAACACAAACATACAGGTCTGGATTCACTGCCCTGTCCATCTTTGGTCAAATCTGGCAACCATGACTCAGTGACCTGCCCAGACACTCACCTGAGCCCACACGCTTCCAAAGGACAGGAAGACCAACCGAGGTCTCCGCTTTCTACCCATGAGATCAGGCTGTACTGAGACAGAAAAAATTTGTCTAATCGTTCACCTGAGAAATATCGAGTTTAAATCTCAATTCTGGCTTAGTCTGGTCTACAAAATATGTTATCTACAAAAGCTCTGGCTTTTTTTCCCCCTCTGTCAAAACTTGGTGTGTTTTTTAAGTGCCATGGTGGCGCAGCGGTAAAAGCAGTTAATGTGGCCTTTGAGTTAATGCAGTTGCACATCGAGGCCCCGGGTCCGCGCCCGGGTCCCTGCCAGATCTGAGTATGGCCGGTGCCTTGAGAGAGCGGTAAATTGGGTGGCCGCTCCCAGGGTGGGGGGGAGGGACTCGGAGGGAAGATTCATCATGCACATAGCGGCCCTGTGTAGTGCTGAAATTATGGTCAGGGGCACGAGGAGTCACGCCTTGGAGAAGATGTGGCCACCTCCTTCTTACCGCCGGTCGACAGGGTTGTGTAGCGGCAAATTCTCAGCAGAACACAGGGAATTTAATTGTACTAGGGTACAACTGGCTACCAAATTGGTAGAAAACAAATAAATAAGTAAATACAGAAACAAACAAAACAAAAAAACTCAGGTGTTTTTTAAGAGGAATATTGTGCCATTGTATTGCAAGGTCAGTGAGGATCAAAATATTACATTCCGCCAGTTACCGCCACTTTGCTATAGGTTAAGCAGAGCCTTTGATTCGAAAGCCTTCCCAGACCAATCGCCCACCCCCGACCATGCACCCACTCCCCTGCCCCCACCCCCCCCCATCTCTTCTGTTTCATCACAGAAGGTGGTCCCACACCAATGAGGTCACACATCAAAGAACCCCATCCAGCCAATCAAACAGCTCTTCTTGCCTTTGTACCCAAAGCTCCCCAGCTCTTGACATTTCAAGCTTTAAAAGTACTTTTTTAAATTTTATTACAAGTTTAAACACCCACTGCTGCAGCCCACACAGAATGTTCCCTTCTGAGTGCAGAACGCTGTGTTACGTGGGATTAGAGGGGTAAAAGAGCAACATTTACAGTGACAGGAACCTCCAGCAAGCCTCAATCAAGCAAGATTCAGATTTGGTCAAACTACCTAAAATAAGCTGAAAGGATTATCTTTTTTAATTTTTATTTTATTTTATTTTAAAACACTTCATTGGGTTTTGAAACATATGTATATTTAACATTTGGCACCAATTACCCAGAAGAACTGTATGCACATTATTATAATGAGCTAACTGCACAGTGTCTAATCCTGAGAGGGGAACTTAACTTAAGCAAAACACAGATTTATTAATTGTGCTTCTGACGCGCAGTTTCTCCCACTCCATGGTCAGTGTTCAGAGGAGCAGAATAGTGCCTTGAGCAAATGTGACATTTTATCGGGTGGCTATCGGAGAGCACAGAGCAGATGCACACTGCAAAGCCTTTCTGCTGCCAACAACTGCTTACACGAACAAGGATTATTGACCAATCAAAGGGGGAGGAGTCATTTTAATGAAGTCCAAAAATGTCAGCCCCATGTCTTTTCTGTTGTTGCAGGCCAAGCAGTGAGATTCAGGGCCTTGTAGCTTTGCTCGAGCACCATTGGCCGGCGTGCTGGGTCGCAGGCCAATGAGACCGTTGCTGGACCCCTCTCTTCCGGAACGCATACACCTGATCACCGGGCGCTCACAGGACAGGGGGGTGGGGGGGGGTGGGGGGAGGGTAGAGGGCGAGAAGTCAGAGGATGGGTGAGCCGCAGGAGTATCTTTCGGACGGGACGCCCCTGATCATGGCTGCGCAGCTGGGGAAACTACGCCTGGTGCGTCTGCTGGTGGAGGGCGGGGCCCAGGTGAACGAGCGCAACCAGAGGGGGGAGACGCCCCTGCTGGCGGCCTGCCGGGCGCTTCACGGGGAACGCAGGGGCTGGGATGCTTGCCCTAATGCTAACGCTAGCGCGAACGCCGCTAGCGCTCTCAAGCTGCTGCGGTTCCTGCTGGAGAACAAGGCCGACCCGAACGCCCAGGACAGGGCTGGCAGAACCGCGCTGATGTACGCCTGCATGGAGAAGGCGGGGCCGGCGGTGGCTGCCGCCTTGATCGGGGCAGGGGCGGACCCCACCATGGAGGACTACGGCGGAGCCTCGGCGCTGGTCTACGCCGTCAACGCCCGCGAACCGGAGACCCTCCAGGTGCTGCTGGACGCCTGCCGCGAGCGGGGCCGTGACATCATCATTATCGCCACCGACCTCAGTGGCGCGGCCGACGGCGGCTCGCCCGTCACCCGCCGCTACCTCAACGTTCCACCCTCCCCCGACCACTCCCCGGTCTCCTGCATGTCCCCATCCGAAATCGAGCTGAGGAGCGGCGGCTCGCCGGGGTCCGAAAATGACGGGGAGAACTTTTTCAACTTCCGGGGCGCGGGGAAGAGAGGGAGCCGGGGAAGTGTGGACGAGGGCGTGGCTGAGGGCGGGGCCCCTTCGGACCCGGGCCGGGAGAGCGGACGCCTGCGCGGCCAGCGCTTGCACTCAGAGCCCTGGCTGGCCATTCACAACCTGGCACACCTGCGCAGCTCCTACGAGGAGGGCCTGAGGCGGGCCACCGTGCGCGAGGATAAGGAGGAGGGTGACAGGGAGGAAGAGCAGCTCCAGCTGCCCAAACCCCAGGAACCGAGAGTCCGCCGGAGAAGCTCCCTTCACCCCTGCAGCGGCTTGGACCCCTGCTACTCTGACCCCCTGGGGACCAGGACGCCCCAAAAAATGCTCTCCCCCGGCGGGACCCTCCTGCATGTGGAGCGCAGGAACACCCTGTCTTGCCTCCAGGACGCGCCCCTTCTCCAGCTGCCCTCGTTGACCCTGGACCATGCCGGGTCCGACTCCTACCTGCTGGCCCCGCCTCCTTGTACACCTGCCCTGGGTGGCAAGAGAGCTCATTACGGCAGCACTTGGTCTTTGGTCGCCATGGACCGTGCCCCGGCAACCGATGCCACCGGCAGGAAGAAAGGCCCACAGCAGAAGGGAGGCTTCCTGCCCCCTCTCCCCATCTGCTCCACCTCTCGATCCCCAGCCGCCCCCTCCGCCGCTACCGAGATGCACCCCAGGCCTCCGCAGGCCATGCCCAGGCTGGAAGGGAGGTGGAGCAGGAGACTGCAGCGACGGCACTCCGTCCAGCTGGAGCAGCTGGGGCAGGTGGAGCAGGCGGGGCAGCTGGGAAGCTCAGAGGAGATTCTTATCCTGTGAGGGGGGGGGGGGGCATGGGTGGAGTTCTCATGATGTCACAATGAGTTGGTCTCATCGTGACATCACTGGCACCTTGAATGCTCCAATGACATTTCATTGTGACATCACAAGCTCCAAATGAGGTTGTTTCATTGTGACATCACGGGCTCCAAATGAGGTTGTTTCATTGTGACATCACAGGCTCCAAATGAGGTTGTTTCATTGTGGCATCACGTTTCATTTTAAACTCGAATAAAATACCGTCAGATAATCAAAACCATAAAATGGAACTTTTACAGTATTTGTGACAGTAAATTCTAAACCCTGATCATTTACGCATGTGAGAATCACGCCGTCTTCACAAGCATACAAGAGCTGAAGAGGTTTTTAACCAAGCGATGCCTAACTTTGGACTAATAGCAGCCTCCTCCTGGGAGTGTCTGTTCACAAAAGGGAGATATCTCAACCTTGACAACAGCAACAGCAAACACCACCTGCCCGCAGAGCTTTTACTGGCACTGCTCAACAAACACTCATTTGGAATTCTCAAGAGGGGCATTGTGTCAGGGAATCAATTAAAATAGAAACACCCCCCTGGCCCCGGTTCACCACCCAGACGGACACATGCACACAAACACAAACACGCACACACGTACACGCACACACACGCACACACACACACACACACACACGTACACACGTACACGCACACACACCCAGACAGTTTTATTGACTGAGATGCACACAAGTATTTCAACTGATGATTGGTAGTGTCAGAAAATGAGGTTCGGCTGAAAACAGGCCCAAAAACACATGCAAAAGGGGAATCTGGTTTAACAGAAACGACTGCGAAAAAAATCCATGAACCTGTTGAACGAGGACCGTTTTTTAACCAGGTAACGGAGGCAAATTAGCTAACAAGTTCTCCAGCACAATTCGCACCATCAACATCAGTCATCTCCTTTACCTTTGATTCAGTCGAGCAATTTTTAAATATATTGCAGGAACATGCTTTAAAGGTGCCTCAGTTTAAGGACAGACAGAATGAAAAGCGTTATATTCATACCTAACCATACAGAATATTGATTTTTATATATGTGCATATGTGTTCACGTACATACACATTTATGAATGATTAAAATGAAAATGATTGGAAAGAAGTGAAAACTCAAAACGATAAAAAAATCAAATTACATTTATTTTTGATGCAGTTTTTTTTTCCTCATTTCCCTTAATAAGTAACTTTTTTTGCTCCTCCAGTCTAAAGAAATTTTACAATATAAAGAAACAATACAAAGGGACCTCTTAATCAACTACACAAGACACTCGAGCTGAACTAGGTTACCATGAGGATACAAAGAGAACCCAGGGGACAGACCGTCTCATATTCAATACTGCGGAGTCATCAGAGAAAAAGGACAATGACCGTTAACGGGGTACCCCCCCCCCCCACCGTTAACAGGGTACCCCCCCTACATCCCCCCCCCCACCGTTAACAGGGTACCCCCCCTACATCCCCCCCCCCCACCGTTAACAGGGTACCCCCCCTACATCCCCCCCCCCACCGTTAACAGGGTACCCCCCCTACATCCCCCACCGTTAACAGGGTACCCCCCCTACATCCCACCCCCCACCGTTAACAGGGTACCCCACCCTACACCCCCCCCCCCCCAATCAAAAATTCTTCCTCATGATACAGTATTGTACATCATCACAAATAGAATTACAGAAATGTTCCAAGACCGGAATCAGTATACAGAGAGAACTGGGACAGCGTCGGTAAGACTTGTACAATGCCCCTGCCCCACGCCCTCAGAAGAGAAGGGTAAAAGAACAGATTCCACCCCCCACCATCACGGTCTCAAAATCTTTACATGTTATGGGTTTGATTTATTCAAAGTCAGGCTTCTTAATGTGTTTTTCATTGAAGAATTTTTGCTTTTGCTTCACGTAGATTAAAAAAATCCTTCATATTAAAAACTATGGCAATGTGTGGTACCTTTCGTTACTTTAAGATATGTCAAAAAAAACAAAACATAGCAACAGTGGTATGAAGGGGAGGAGTGTTGCCTTCAGACCCACAAGTCCTCAGTCACCTTTGACCTTTTCTCTGATTGGTTCCCACAAAGCTCTGGTTTAACTATGAGGTTAGGGCCAGAATTTTACACAAGTCACTTTTCAATATTTGTACTTTAAATATGCGCCACCTCCCCCCCCCCCCCATTCCATTTTACCGGTCTCATCACAGAGTAACCATGGTGACCAGTGATGCAGCTTTTGAATAAAATATCTAATTCTAGAAGTGGCTGATCATTTTTTAATCTTCCGCTTTCCCCTTCCTCCCACCCAAATAATTTTTTGCAATTATGTATCTTCGATAACAACTAAATATAATCACATCATCTCTCTAAGTGAAAAAGCAGTCCGTTATCTGACTACATTATTGTGTTGTAGTCATGAGAGGTTCAATCATTGGTAGTGGCCAGACATATCAAAACATGTCAATGATATCAAAACACATTATACAGTATTTACAGAAAAGATTAACGGGGGGAAGAGAGAGAGACGAAGACGCACCGACAGGTGTCCCCTTATACACCCCGTAGATAGTCCAGGGTGTTCCTTAAGATAGTGTCATAAATGGTCCTGGCCGTCCACATCTCAGTGAGTGATGGGGGGGGGATTACCGAGGAGACAGCCAAACCGGGGACACCTGGGTCACATGATCAATCCACAAGACGTCGAGAGATTCCGTAAAAATGCCTCTTGCTGATCCGGTGGGTTTTTTAAAAATTTTATATTCCTTTTGTCCAGAATCCATTTTCTCTGCTACACTGTTAGAAAAGAAAACAATCAAAACAAAAAAATAAAATAAAATACACAACTTTAGAGTCGGAGCAGATTGAAGTGTTGGGTTTACAGCAAACTGCCTGATTTCAGGCTCTCTGCCATAAAGGAGGTCACAGTCCGAGCTCCAATGGGAAACTCGTGAGGAGACCCCGCATGCCAGCTGCTTCACTCAACACAAGAAGCACTGCAGTTTATTTTGGGGAAAATAACAAGTACAGAGGCCTGGATTCAATCAACATTTGACCTTTGACCTTTGACAAATAAAATACAAGTTTTTAACTTGTTTTTTCCCCCCTGTTGCCAATTTAGCTAGTCGCCTTTAAAAAAAAAAATTATTAAAACTGGCCGTTTTATTAAACCGTTGCTTGCAAAGGACAAAAAGCAAACAATGTTCGCACAAACGTCAAAGTTGAGGAAGAATGTCAAAGGATCCAGGCATGATTTACATATCCAGTCTGTATGCTTGTTAGCATTACCCATCGGTATAAGAGTGTGGAGGAAAGTTAGGGAACAGCACACCAAATTTACCTGCTCACTGGAACAGGGGCTGCGTGGAATAATTCACAGGTTTTTACAGATTCACCTCAATGTCAATTCTCCTTGCGAGTCATGCAAATAAAAATGGCCCCTTGGACCCACAGCTAGGCCTTAGGCAGCACCTTGAACATGACTGCCAAAAAACAAAATAGTAAAAAATTGAAATAAAAAATTGTAAGACGTCTATGGGGCAATTAAAGCCATTTTACTTTTGAGATGCACAAACCTGGCCGAGTCTGGCTAGAGAACGCAGCCAAAGCCATGGCAGTGTGCACGGAGGACTGTGAAGTTTTGTGGTGTCAAAAGGACACGGTTGATGGGACCAGTTCTCCCATTTCTACAGCAGGACAGGTGGATTAGAAGCTGTAACAAAACTGAAAACAGACTGTCAAGACACTGCCCCCTAGAGGGGACTGCAGGTATAGCAAGAACAGCTTGGAGGTATATGTACTGGCATTATTTACATATGTATATATATATATATATATATATATACTGTGTGTCCCGTGGAGCTACAGGCTTGAAGACATTATGCACAAAAATCATGAAAAAGAAATCCCAATAAATAAAATGCACAACAATTCCAACTGAAGCTACAAACTGAAAAGCAGTGACCATATCAAGGTTGAAAAGACAATAGGACCCGGATGCAGAACATGGAGATTTCTGTGACCATTATGCAGTTTTAGTACCATTATAGCCAGTGCAGACCTATATAAACTCAGTGTGAACCAGGAATGGCAAAGTAGGGGTATGACACACGTGACATCACTTTTTGCATAGAACCCAGAGAGGAGCTCAACCAATCACGCTGGTAACAACAATAGAACAGCAGCAATGGTGATTGGTGGATTACTTCAAGCTATTCTAAACTACCCACCAATCACCAGAGGCACACAAGAAGTGACGACACATCTCTCCTATCCCTATTTAATCCCTGTCGTGAACCATCAAAAATGACTTATGATCATGTGATTCTGAGAAAGGCAGGGTTGAGCTAATCCAGTTTAGTTTTGCAAACAAGAAAGTTAATTTTCTGTGGTAGAAATAACTACTGAGGAGCTTGGCTTGCTGTCTGCAATGTCTACGAGAGGGGTACATTAACCCAGGAGACTTCATTAGAGAAATATACCACAAGAAACAAAACCAAAAATCAACAACAACAAACACCTAAGATCATGTAAACACTGAGTCATTGTGCATTTCTGAGAGTGTGCTTTTCCCGCCCCTGTCATCAGAGATAATACAATGTGCCCTTTGCAGGAAAAAAAAAAACCCAAGAAAAAATAAAACTAATAATCAGGACAATATTAATAATAAAAATAATAACAATAATATTAATAGTACAATACATACACAGAATAATGAAAACCGTCCTTGCCTCAAAAACAAGTCTTTTCTTTCTCTTTTCTTTCTTCTTTTATGTGTCTCTAAAAATGTACACGTTCATGAGACAAGGCGGAAGTTTCCACTCTCATTCTACTGTATGGAGTTTTTTTCTTTGTTGTATTTTGTAAAAATGATTTCTTAAAAAACAACAAAAAGGAGGAGAGGAGTGGAGTGGAGCCAGCAACCCTTCTGTCGTCCGTGCGCTCACTATCCTGGGCCGGTCAGGAAACCCGGGAGGGGGGCGGAGTCAGTGAGAAGGCTCTTCCTGTGGCTCTGTGACTGCTTCCTGCCGCCGCCCATTTTGTAGGCACCGGGGTGGACGGGCTTGAGGATGTGAGAGCCGCGTTCCAGAATCATCCCGGGGGGCTGTGGAGAGGGGGGGAGGGGGGGGCACAGTAGGCCATCCGGGGGGGGAAAGGGGTGCAGCATAAAAGGGTGGGGAGGAACCAGTGGAGATTTGAGGAAATTTGGGGGGAAGGGGGGTGGGGCATGGGAGGGAGGGAGGGAAACGGCAAAATAAAAACAAAACAAAAAAAAAACACAAGATAAAATAAAATGGAAATTAAAAATAAAATGAATCACACACTCATCGTCATGTTGGGAGAATACTGAAAAAAGAGAGAGAAAGAGAAAAAGAGGGAGGGGGGTTGAAGGAGAGGAGAGATGAGAGCAGGCACTCGAAACGCTTTCTTCTTCTTCAGCAAAAACAAAACACCATGCAGAAGCTTCCCCTCTGGCCTTCCATGATGTTACCTTTGTGACATCACAAAGCCAGAGGATCACATGACCAAGCTCAGACAAGGCGGTAACCATGCAAGAGACGCACCAGGAAATGTCACATTGGATTTGCTAGGTTCTGCTGGGCAATTAATAGTTAATTTACTTTTGAACATAAATTTGTATTCTATGTTGTACCCCTTCCCCCCCCCTCCCTCCCTCCCTCCCTCCCTCCCAAGCAGGCAAAACAGCACTGGTGTTAGATGTTAAAATTTCCTCTTTCAGTGTTCTTTCGAAAGGTGCGGCAGGTGCATTGTGTTGCAGCCCGGAGCCCAGGTGTGTATGCAGGGGGCTCCTCAGGTATGAGGAGGGCGGGGTGAAAAGGTTACGGGGGCATGGCATCCCACAGGTTCCCTTTTGTAACCAGACAGTCAGCTCTGGTATTCCTTCCATCCTTTCTACTTAGAGCTTCAGATTAGCAACGGAAGATTCCGGAGGTACATTACAGTTGATAAAGATTCAATGATTTGATCATTAGCAACGCCCCTTTGTGAATATTTTATGTGTTTTTGAGCTTTTCATATCATCCTGGAGCTTTTCAATTGTGTTCCATACTGGTTCAAATAAAAAAAATTGAATTTTGGTCGAAGTATGTATATTTTAGGGTTTAAATGTAAAATGATTTCCCGTGTGATACAACATATGTTTTTGCATAATTTGTCAAAGTCGCAATCCGAATGTGTACAGACAGGGGGCGTGGTTTGGGAGTTTACAAAAAAGCTACGTCGTTGCTAACGTTGTGTGAGCGTTTCAGATACTAAAACCAGGAAGTAAATGCCGACGCGTGTGGGCCTTTAATAAGATACATCACATCCTCAGCAGTAGAGGGGGAATTTTCATGATTAAGCCAACAGAGCTGAGAATCTGGTTAGTCTAGAGAATCCGTGGGTGTCCTCCCTCATCACCTGCCAGTTGGCGGCAGGAACAAGTCACGCGACTGCAGGAACAGGGGTCAGAGGTCAGGGTTCAGGAGTGAGCGTTTAATGGTACCCACACTTTCACTTTGGAATGGGTTGAGGAAGTTTCCGGCCATCTCTCCGTCATCCCGCGGCGTTCCCGGGGGATTGTTCATGCCCGCCATGTTGTTCGGAGAGTTCTACACGGCAGGAAAAGGAAATTACATCACATTTCCGACAAGAGGCACAGCAAGCCAGCTGTCTGTCATAGGCACAGCAAGCCAGCTGTCCCCCAACACCAAGCTGCCAGCAGGCTAACCTGACAGGAAGGTGGGTGCAGGTTTTTGTTTTAGCCTGATTAGTTAATTAATTGGTGTCATAGTGCTGGGCCCTTTTTGGGTAAGATTCTGCACCCCTGATATAGGCTATAACTACTGCGAAGCTCAGGGACTTGACCATTTTTTGGCCGCACACAAGCAATCACAACAGGACAGAGTAGAAAAGGTTTTCAGTCTCACCTTTGGCAACCCGTCCATGTCACCTGACCCTGCAGACACAACGAGACACAGCTTCAATGTGAGCGGAACTCAGATCACGACCCATACAAGCTTTACATCATAACCCCCATGGCCGAAAAAACGACTCAAACCTACACAGACTCGGGCTGGGCGACATACTCCAACGATAATTATCTAATGCGATAACAGCCGTCGCCACCATGTGAGTCCTGCCTTTCCTTTAGTCTTTTCTTTAATTATACCAGATATAAACTCCAGAGGCCGTGTGAAATTCTTGCGGGGAAAAAAACCCGTCAGCACCGTATATTAATGTGTTTGATAAGACGGACAATCAGCACCAAGGCGTTGCTGCTTTTATGCGATTGACAAAAAAACACATCACATGATCACGCGGAAGCTCTACGACCTTGCTGCTGATTGGCTGTCTTATCAACAGCCAATAGATATCAGCGGTGATGTTTTAATTCCGGAAGCATTTCACGCAGCCTCTGCAGTTTGGATGCTTGCTGCCGTATATCGGGTATACTCAAAAGAAAAAAAGAGGAAAAGAAAGGCAGTAACCAACAGGGCGGCGACGGCCGCTGTTGCATTCGATAATTATCAATGCTGCATCTCGCCCAGCCCCAAATACAGACTACTGTACCTACAGTTCTAATCTTAATGGCTTCAGTATTCCACACCCCACCAGTGTAACTCATTCTGTCACCAAACCTAGCATTTGGTGAATGTTTTGCCCTTAAATGGCAGTTTACCGACCTAACGACCCGTTCATATGATGCGTTTCCATGGCACCCATGCCTCCCATTGGTCCGTCAGGACCCGGGCCCATTGGGAACTGCAACACAGAAGTGAGGTCACACAGTCATCACACGGGCACTCAATCTAGTACTCTAACATTTCAGCATACTGGCCCAAAATTAACCCACCAACACTCTGCTCTCAATACTATAATACACCAAAACACTCTTCTCTAATACTCAAACTTACTGCCCTGTACGCAAATATGTAATTTTATGTAATCTCCTCAAGATAAGGGCAATTGCAAAACAAAAACATCGTGTGACGAATGTAGGAATGCTGTAGAGGATTATGGGATATGGATGACAACACACTGAATACTTTTATATTTTCGTTTGATCGCATCACATCAGCGTAGCACTGAGCTAGCCCTACCCTCAGTGTGCTATGAGTGACCCATACACGGAGTGTGCACTACTGAGCGTACTCACATTGGGCCTGTTGCCTCCCGGACCGATGGGGTTCATCATTGTGTAGATGTTTTCACTGGAATTTGTCGAGTCTGGGGAAAAAAAATACAAAATAAAAAAATAAAACAATGTCATGAGTTTTTTTTTGTTCACTCCAGATCTCAAACTTGCACGACGATCACAAACATATTTTCAGGAGGAATGTGGGTTGTTTTCGCGATGTGGAACTGAGCTTGTGAGATCGTGGTTGCATTGGGGACAGGTTAAGGCAACGCACCTCCTGGGCTGGGCATGATGGGAGTTCCTGGGGGACCCCCTCCCCCTGGCGGACCCTGGGAGAGCAATGGAGAGAGACAGAAACAGCAGTTACCCCACATACACAGTGAGGCATTGAGCAGATACCCTTATCCAGAGTGACTTATGCAAGTAAATACAAAATGGCTCCGAGTCCCAGGCATTTGTGTCAGTGCGATAGTGGCTGTTAATATACAATATATTCCAGCTTGCTTAGTAAATGCAGAGACCTACAGCACAGAATTGAGCCCCAGAGTAGGTGCAACAGCATGACTGATGTAGTGGCTAAAGCAGGAAATGGGTTTGAGGATATGCGGCGGATTCCAATCGCTCATTTTATCCGTCCTCTTCTCCTCGGTCCTCGCTCCGACCCAGAAATCGATCGAGGTTCGCCATCTTTAAGGACATTCCAAACCGCTAAATGCTCCTTGGAGGAGCGAGGAGTGGGGAACGAGGAGGCTCCCGGAGGATGCTTCAGTGAGGAAACACAAGTGTAGCCTTTGCGGAAGCCTTTTCTCAGAACGCGTGACGTGTATAAATTATCCACCACTCTCCACATCTGCCACGTCACAGGCAGACCCTTACACAAATGCAATTTTACCGTTCCTTTCCATTTATTAAAAAGCGCTAATCCATATGACACTCATTCTTTATAACTAACAAAAGCAATGTTTATTCACAAAAAAATACGCTAAAAAGCATTATAGTTAAGCATGTGAGTGTGATATGACGCTGACGCTTGATTTAGCAAGGACGTTCCATTTGCCTAATTCATGTTGCCTCTATTCCTCCGTCCTCGTATCTGATCCTTGCATCCTTTCCTCGAGTCCTCCATTGGGAGCGAGGAAAGGACACAAGGAAAGGATGCAAGGAGTGAAAATAAGCGATTGGAATGAACCCATAGTTTTTTTTAGAAGTACCGCAGGTGGGGCTAGTAACCCCATGATAAACGTTAGCAGCTCAGCGATTGGTGAGCTGGCATTCACAGCGGCCAATACCACAGCCTCGTTCCCAGGAATTTTTGCATAAAATGTCACAGCCTAAAATGACCGTTACGAACCCTACTAATGATATTACTCTAGAGCCCCCCCTACTGGTGGTGTTTTACTGGTGCTTCTGAGGCTTGGATCTCGACACTCACCACATAGTTGCCTGGAGATGAGGAAGAGTATGCTATCTGTGGAGTGAGGGGGGGAAAGGACCGTTAGAAACTGTCCCCCATGTAGACATGCACTGTATTTACACCTTAAAGAGGCAAGCCTGTGAGGGAAACGTTACTGGCTGTATTCCAACCATCAGGGAACGCAAACTTTTAATTGGTTCTTTCTTTCAAAAGAGAGGAAGTGTCACAATGCTCAACATACAAATGTTTCACAGGAATAAAGTGGAAACCCGCTAAATGAATCCCCCCACACAACGGGGATCTCAAACTCAAATCCTGGAGGTTTTTAATGTCTTCCTGCACTTAAGAGCATCTTTTAAGTCTCTAATTGACTAAAGATTCTGCACACCTTGTTTCCAAGGCCTAAATTGGCAGCTGATTGAAAGGAAAGTACAAAAACCAGGACTAGCGTTTGAGAACCCGGCCCCACAATCATTACACCTGATTAAAGCACCTAACACTACTGAGTAGGGCTGTCACTATTTGTTCAATAATGAAAATTGTTAGAATCTCAGTAACATTAAAAATTTGGAATATATAATGAACAGTTTGAATTTGTAATCCGGTTCCCTGTGCTCTGCGCTCATCCGCGTATCGCTCAATATCAAAGAGACCCATAATGTTATGGCTTGAGCAACAGTTGATCTACGAGTGAGTGAGCTTGCTGGGTAGGCGATGGCCACGGGCAGAACTTACCGAGTTAGCGTTGGGGTTGGGCCATGGTCCACGCCCGCCAGGACCCCTAGAGAGAGAGCGCGGGGGGGGGGGGGGGCAGAGAGAGAGCGAGCATGAGCGTAATTCAAATCAAAATTTACTTATATAGCGCATTTCACAAGCAATTGTCACAATACGCTTCACAGAAAACCCAGCCTAAACCCCCACAAGAGCGAGCCAGAGGCAACAGGAAAAGAAAATCTCCCTGGATAGCAGATAGGAAGAAACCTTGGGAGGAACCAAACTCAACGGGGGAGCCCATCCTCCTCTGGTTGGCTCAGGTTTTGGGTTTTAAAGGCCAACATGGTCAATCAGCCAATGCTCATGTTAATAAAATAGACTGTAAGAGTGGCACAACCCAAGCCACTTCTCGCCTTACTGTTGCCATGGTGTTTCTCATGACGGGTGAGACGCAGTGTGATGACCTCCAGGTGAGCTCCTAAATGACCGTGTGTATGTTTCTTCAGTGTCGGACTGGGGCGGGCAACCCCATTCCTAAATATCCAGAGTGTGTGTGTGTGTCTGTGTGTGTGTGTGTGTGTGTATGTCTGGCTAAAATTTCTAAATGGGTCTTTACACCAGTGCTGGTTCAAACTCCTGTATCAGACCGCAGTCAAACGGTTTCACACCCGTAGCTCTACCTAATGACTTCATCTAAAGTATCAGATCGAATGAATGAATGAATGAATGATTGGGGCAGATTAAAAATAATTAAGAGAAGTTGGCATGAAATCCCGAAACGGATCGGGCATCGGTGCAGACCCCTGGATCTGGAGCAGTGGGGCGTTCACTCACATGGTCATCCCCGGCATTCCCGGGCCTCCCATTGAGTTCGGAGGAGGCCTCATCCCGCCGTAGTTCTACAGAGCGAGGGACACGTTACATTACATTCACTTAGCACACGAAGTCTCAAACGCCAGTCCTGGTTTTTGTGATTTCCTTTCAGTTAGCTGCCAATTTAGACCTTGGAAACAAGGTGCGCAGACTCTTTAGCCAATTAGAGACTTATTTTAAACACTTAAGTGCAGGAACACATCAAAAACCAGCAGATCCAGCAGGATTTGAGTTTGAGAGCCCTGACTGAGCGGTTACTCTTATCCAGAGCGACGTACAGAATTGGAGATGAACGCAAACACATTGTCACCGCAGCAACCCCTCCACACGGCATCGCCTTAGCAACTCCTACACACACACAGACACAGGGTTCCCCCACAGGAGCCTCAGAAACAACTACACACAAGCTTCACCATGGTAACCGCTATCTACATGGGTAACCTTTGAGCTGCCCATTAAAATTCATACTTGTGCTATTGTTGGAGCACGGTCTATTTTTACCAATTCTCAGAACAATAGTCGTTTTTCATATGATGGCTGTATGACACCGTTTCTGAGCTGAAAATCATGTTTGTGTGTTTGCAAATTTTACCAGCAGCTGAAGAGGAGAGAGAGTGAGTGTGTTCGAGTGTGTGAGTGCGTGAGTGAGTGTGTGACTGAGAACAAGAGTGAGTGAGTGAGTGAGTGAGAACAAGAGTGAGTGAGTGAGTGAGTGAGAGCGTGAGTGTGTGTGTGAGTGAGAGTGTGCATGAGTGAAAGCGTGAGTGCGTGAGTGAGTGAGTGCGTGCGTGAGAGTGTGAGCGGGGGGGGGGTAGAGGGAGTTCCGCTCACCTGTGGACCCATGCCTCCCATTCCTCTGGGGGGGTTCATTCTCATTGGCCCCCCCATATTCGGGTGACCTACAGAGCAGAGAGAGAGAAGGGGGGGGGTTGAACACACATCTATGCAGCAGAACACCAGACCAGCATCCTAAACTAAGAACATGGATTGGACAGGCTTTACACTTACTGCCAAACCCCCCCCCCCCAGAGCCCCAGAGCCCCAGAGCCCCAGAACCCCAAACACAGACGTTCTACCTCCCCATCTAACACATTTCCACCCAAAACTGCCAGACTCCTCCCACCCTGTCACCCATCAAACAAACCCCCCCACACACGCCTCACCCTGTGGTCTGGTGGGGTCCAGGCTGTTTGGCAGGAGCGGCTGTGACCCCGGAACTCCCACAGGGGGCTAACAGAAAGAGAGAGAGAGAGAGAGGGGGGGGGGGAAAGGGAGGAAGATAGAAAAAGAGAGAAGGAGGGAGGGATGGAAAGAGAGAAGGAGGAAGAGATGGAGTGAGAGCCATCACCTCCAGCAATGTAGTCCCCCCTCTCACCCACATCACAAACTACATTTCCCATGACCTCCTCTGTCCCTGTAAAAGAACGGTACGTCACAGTGGCATGACTACCCTAATGACAGTAAGTGTGGGGTTCCATACCTGATTTGGCATGCGGAGCGACGGGCGGGGTCCACCTGGATACCGTGGAGACATGAAAGGCTGTGATAGAGAGAGAGAGAGAATCAGTCAGTCAGCAAAGAGAAAGAAGATGTTGTTACCAGTTCTCTTTAGCGTGCAGAAAAATAAACATCTTGGCTTTATCCCGAAAGACGACAAACCATTCCCATGTGTGATGCCACTGACTGCAGCATCCAGAGACACCAGCAGGGGGAGCCAGAGTACTTTATAAAACAAATAATAAAAGTAAAAAAGGTTTATGAACAAGCCAAGTTCAAGGTCTCTTCTCTCCAAGTCAGGAATACATGGCTGCATTCACAAAACCATTCGCAATTAAGTACAGAGGCTGAACTCCACACAGCAAGACCCTGTGGGTTCCCCAGAAGATCCACTCAAACCAGCTCTACAGGACATTTCAATACATTCATTTAGCAATACGCTCTTAACCAGAGCGAATCACAGTGCAGGAAAAACATAAGAGCATCCACCTGATTAACATGAGCCTTAGTGCCTGACCTGGCTAACAACACCCCCAGACCAGAGAGTGCAGATACAACATCACATCACATGACCTAAGTGCCTTAGTGCCTGACCTGGCTAACAACACCCCCAGACCAGAGAGTGCAGATACAACATCACATCACATGACCTAAGTGCCTTAGTGCCTGACCTGGCTAACAACACCCCCAGACCAGAGAGTGCAGATACAACATCACATCACATGACCTAAGTGCCTTAGTGCCTGACCTGGCTAACAACACCCCCAGACCAGAGAGTGCAGATACAACATCACATCACATGACCTACGTGCAGCCTCAGCACCAATCTGACAACAGATCAGGGTTTGTGTACCGAAGAGAAGAGAGGGAAGGAGACACCAGGCGGACACTAACGCCGCGTTCTCACAGCGAGCAACTTGGTCGCTGGGTCGGTCAAGTCTACTAGGCTGGGGGCGGGGCAAGAGCTTCCCGTTGTGTCATCGAAGTCAGCTCGTGCAGCTACAATTTTTTGATGAAGAGAAACAACGGCAGTAGCCTACATATAACAAAGACATATTTGCGATGCATGCTATTCTTTATAGTTATGTCATGACACTGATAATTATGTGTTCTCGCTAGCTAGCGATAGGCTATATCTATCTTTGCCGCGAGCTAGTGATCTTTATCTATCCATCCATCTAGATAGATACATAGATATACAGATAGATTTATGTATACAACTCAAAATGTAGTTTGGGCTCAATGTGATATTGGTAGAACAAGCCACATATATCATTTAAGGTTATGTTATGACACTGATAATTATAATTATATAATTATCCTCCATTGCTGCAATTTGAGTGAAATCGGGCGGAACAATTATTCACGAAATGGTTTTGTGTCGGTTGGAAAAATATGAAGTGTGGAACTCTGATTGGCTGTTGAGGCCGATGGCTGCAAAAAAGTTAAACTGTGGGCAACATTTATCGGGCAATTTTGGTCGCTCAGTTGCCTAGTTGCTCAGGTCGCTGACCGTCGCTCAGCTTCATAAAAAATGAATGGACTTCCGGCAACTGGGCGACCAGCTGGATGTGAGAACGCAGCGTAAGGCGCGACCAAAGGGACAGAGAGGGTGAACAAGTAGAATTTAAAGGGGTACGATGAGGAAACCAAGGGGAGCCTTAAAAAACATCAAGTGGACAGTAAGAGATCACAGAGGGGAAACAGAGGTGATGCGCGGTCAGAGTGTGAATACGAATGTGACCATGACCCCTGAATCAAGGGTGACTGACATGGTTCAGATTTTTTAATGTTTATATACATATATATATAAACGTATATGAATATGTATATTAAGACAATTAAATAAAAGTTAATTATCCATTCACATGCCTGGATATTGCAGTTAAGGCTCCTAAGGTTTACTTGCGCGAGGATGCAGGTACAGCGGGATTTGAACCTGAAACATGGTTAAGCAGGTTTTCCCAAATCCCCCATACGGTGCTGCCAGAGAACAAAGGTTTGAGTCCCTGTTCGGTGAAGAGAGGACATGCTCTCCCGGGACTCTGGCTCCCTCCCTCTGGGACAGAAACACAGCAGGAGTCAGGCCTGAGAGAGGCTGTTCATGTCACCAGCCTCCCTCCCTCTGTGATGGACACAGAGCAGGGGTCAGGCCTGAGAGAGGCTGTTCATGTCACCAGCCTCTCTCCCTCTGTGATGGACACAGAGCAGGGGTCAGGCCTGAGAGAGGCTGTTCATGTCACCAGCCTCCCTCCCTCTGTGATGGACACAAAGTAGGAGTCAGGCCAAAAAGAGGCTGTTCCAGTCACCAGCCTCCCTCCCTCTGGTACACAACCCTATATTTACACAAATTTGGAAAACTTTGGCCTCTTCCTCCACCTTGCACACAAAGCCCCGCCCCCATTCGCCAATGTACACTGGGAACAATCTGGCGCCATTGTGCCACACCCATCTGCCTGCACTAAACTCCTCCCTCAAGTCTGTAAAAAGCTTTGCGTCTTTATCAAGTCGTTGCCACTTAACGCAAAGGTTTTGTTTAAAATCTCCCTCTCTCACACACACACACACACACACACACACACACAGACAGAAGGCATACGGACACTCAGGGTTTCTGTGTACAGGAAAATGTGAAAGCACATGAATAAAGAGACAGACTTTCACTGCTAACAGGAGAGAAGAGGAGAACAGGGGGAGAGAGGAGGGGAGAGGAGAAGAGAAGAGAGGAGGAGAGAACAGGGGGAGAGAGGAGAGGAGGAGAGAAGAGGGGAGAGGAGGAGAGAACAGGGGGAGGAGAGAAGAGAGGAGAGAGAGAAACAGTTACGCAACCGTATCCTCTGAGTGACTAAGGGACTGTTTCCTACAGTCTTTGTGCTGGCTTTACAGCAAGCAGTGTGTGTGTGTGAGTGTGTGTGTGTGTGTGTGAGTCTGTGTGTGTGTCTGTGTGTGTGTCTGTGTGTGTGTCTGTGTGTGTGTGTGTGTCTGTGTGTGTGTGTGTCTGTGCGTGTGTGTCTGTGTGTGTGTCTGTGTGTGTGTGTGTGTCTGTGCGTGTGCGCGTGTGAGCGCGCGTGTGTCTATGCTTGTGTGTGTGTCTGTACGCGTTTATGCATGTATGTGTCTGTGTGTGTGTCTGTGTGTGTGTGTGTCTGTGCGTGTGCGTGTGTGAGCGCGCGTGTGTCTATGCTTGTGTGTGTGTCTGTACGCGTTTATGCATGTATGTGTGTGTGTGTGTGTGTGTGCTCATGTAGGTGCATGTCTCTACAGGCTAACTGGTCTTACCTGTCCATGAGGTCCCATCATGGGGTTGCTGGGGTTGTGTGGGGGTGGCTGGGGGTGAGGTGACGGCTGGGAGCCGGGCGGTCCCTTTAAGAAAGAAGAGGGAGATGAGATACAGCAGTGAGCCAGGCCTTCGCCCATACCTGTCCAGGTAACGCCCCTAACACACCTGCTCAGGTAACACAGCTAACATACCTGTTCAGGTAACGCCCCTAACACACCTGCTCAGGTAACACAGCTAACATACCTGCTCAGGCAACGCCCCGAACATACCTGTCCAGGTAACGCCCCTAACACACCTGCTCAGGCAACGCCCCGAACATACCTGTCCAGGTAATGCCCCAAACACACCTGTCCCGGTAATACCCCAAACACACCTGTCCCGGTAATACCCCAAACACACCTGGCCAGGTAACGCTCCTAATACACCTGCCATAAAAGTACCCCAATGCACCCGGCCATATCAACGCAGCCTATTACGACTTCCTACCATATAAACCCAGCCTATTACGACTTCCTACCATATAAACCCAGTCGATTATGACTTCCTACCATATAAACCCAGTCGATTATGACTTCCTACCATATAAACCCAGCCGATTATGACTTCCTACCATATAAACCCAGCCGATTATGACTTCCTACCATATAAACCCAGCCGATTATGACTTCCTACCATATAAACCCAGCCGATTATGACTTCCTACCATATAAACCCAGTCGATTACGACTTCCTACCATATAAACCCAGCCGATTATGACTTCCTACCATATAAACCCAGCCGATTATGACTTCCTACCATATAAACCCAGCCGATTATGACTTCCTACCATATCAACGCAGCCGATTATGACTTCCTACCATATAAACCCAGCCGATTATGACTTCCTACCATATAAACCCAGTCGATTACGACTTCCTACCATATAAACCCAGCCGATTATGACTTCCTACCATATAAACCCAGCCAGCCGATTATGACTTCCTACCATATAAACCCAGCCGATTATGACTTCCTACCATATAAACCCAGCCGATTATGACTTCCTACCATATAAACCCAGCCGATTATGACTTCCTACCATATAAACCCAGCCGATTATGACTTCCTACCATATAAACCCAGCCGATTATGACTTCCTACCATATAAACCCAGCCGATTATGACTTCCTACCATATAAACCCAGCCGATTATGACTTCCTACCATATAAACCCAGCCGATTATGACTTCTAACCCAGCCGATTATGACTTCCTACCATATAAACCCAGCCGATTATGACTTCCTACCATATAAACCCAGCCGATTATGACTTCCTACCATATAAACCCAGCCGATTATGACTTCCTGCCAGATTAACCCAGCCGATCAGGGCTTCCTTTGGAGCCCTTATTTGGTCTCCTCTGGACCCAGCAGATCAGCCTGTAGTTCTGCTGACTGCTTCCACAGTGTGGAAGAGATGTACAACATGATTGAGCCCCTCTGGCCAATTACCACGTACTAATTAGACACAGTTCACACCCAATACAGCTGCTCCTCTATAACATGAATGCATGATACAATTACTGTCACCTACCGCTTGCTACCTGGCATGTTCACTTCCCATTAAATTAGAAAACGGGGCTGAAAGTTCCACGGGCCGTGCACTTCTAATGTGCATCTGAACGTTTCGGCCACATGGTGGCGCAGTCTACTCAACCAAAACATAAAATCGGCCGTTTTTCACACTTTAATGGTCGTGGACAGTCCACTCTCATTTTGGATTTTAGTTTTATTCAGACGTGGGGACAGAGAGGGTAACTGATAGAGATGGAGTGACAGTGCAAAGTTAATGCGTGTGTGTAGAGGAGGAGGGGTATTTGTATATGGCTTGAGAGCAAAGGGATAGTCCACAAAACAGGATTATCAAATTATTCAGATAACTGAGAACGATAAGGCTGTATCGTCACATTAGTGAGATTTCAGTCGATAAAAACGCACTAGAATCTGGTTCAGGAGTGAGATTTAGTCACACATATTATTAGCCGCTGATACTGAAGCTTGAGAGGTTAATTCTGTTTAAAAAAAAAAAAAAATGAAATAACTGAAAGTTATGCTTCTACGTTGTCAACTTACTCTAAACGCACAGCCAACAACGGCACTGCAGAACGAACGAACGAACGAACGAACGAACGAACGAACGAACGAACGAACGAACGAACACTCAGCACAAATTAACCGTTTCACTCGCGTCATTTTGTGATTTTGGCAGAAATCACTTGTTTATTTTCTCATGAAAGCCAATCACATTTGAAACTCAAATTCCCTTTATCAGCTCATTTATTATGCTGGGGGATAAAAAGGAAATGTGCGGTTTTGGGATTGTGCCTCTATGAATATTTAATGCTTAGAGCGAAAAGCTGAAAAGATTCAGACGTGAGTATCTCAATACAAACGCCCTACAGATTTTAATCACTATGACCAGGCTGTTCTCTTACGTCCAATATGCTCAGGAATGGCTGTGTTGTATTATGAGAGGGAACAGAATTCATTATATAGAACTATCTAGAAAATTGAAGGACCTCTTCAAAGTACATGCTACTGGCATCCAGGTAAGTCTCACTGCTGCAAATGGACCATCACACATACAAAGTGTCCCTCCCATCACCTGCACACACCTGCACACGCCTATACACACACCTGCACACCTATATACACACCCACAACACACAACACCACACACACACACACACACACCACACATACACACCTGCACACACCTGCACACGCCTGCACACACCTGCACACACCTATACACGCCTATACACGCCTGCACACGCCTGCACACACCTGCACACGCCTGCACACGCCTATACACGCCTGCACACACCTGCACACACCTATACACGCCTGCTCGAGGTAACAATCCCACTCACAGACTGATATCCACTCTATCCTGAACACACCTGTTACACATATCAGTCCTGCTCACAGATAGAAATCCAAGTTATCCAAACAGGTGAGTTTCAGCACTGACACACACACACAGCTAAGTACAGACAGACAGGTAATCCAGTAACCTTACTGTATCCAGATAACTTACACACACCTGAAATAACCAATTTAGCTGCATTAAACCCCTGCAAACATGATATCTTAAGCCCATCTAATGCCTCATCTGAAAGAACAGGAAGTAGGCCAGGTCTTTTAAAGGGCAAGCACAGGAAGTGGGTGGCGCTAGCAGTTGGAAGCTGTGCCCTCTGGGTAATGCAGTTTTATGAGGGTGAGTATCAGGCAGGCCAGGTGTTAAGCATTATTTCCCCCCCGCTCCCACACCTGCCCACCGATCTCATCTCCATGGATACGGTCTTGGTACACCACAGCGGTTGACATAACTAACAAGCATCTCGCTGGATGCGCCGTGTCGCAGCGGTAATGACCGCAGGTGTAGCCACAAGTCCGCCTCCCGGACAGGTTGCCGGACGGCGGCAGAGCGGAGTAGCGGACAAGGCCCCGGGCCTGACTGGTTTTATCCAGACCTGTAGAACAGGCAGGATGTGGAATATGAGCTACGGCACATCGCCCTGGAGAAAGGGGGTCTGCTGAGAGAATTAACCCCAGTAAGAGACGCAAGCACTGGGCTGGGCTACATAACCCCCCTCTCTGAACCGCCTACCCCACCCACCCAGCTGCCACAACCCTCCTGCCCCACGGCAGTTACATATTCAATAGAGCCCCCCTCCCCCCCCTGCCATGCCCAACACTGAGCGGGAAGCATATGGTCTTTATGGGTCAGTGTTTTACTGGATCAGCCATGTAGAGAGAGAGAGATAGAGAGAGGGATAAAGAGGGAGAAAGAGAAAGCAGGAGAGTGAGTGAGAGAGAGGGACAGATAGGGCTATAGAGACAGGAAGGGAGGAAGAGAAGGAAAGAGAGAGAGAGAGTGTGAAGGAGAGCAGAAAGGAGAGAGCGTGAGAGAGAGAGACAGAGCAGTGGCTTCTGAACAATAAAAGAGCAGATTGTGGGACAGGGCTATATGTGGAGGGAGCAGGGAGAGAGCAGGAGGAGAAGCAGAAAGAAGAGGAGAAGGCAGAGGAGGGGGAGGGGAGGCGGCTATTAAACATAGCAATTAATATAATCATGTTCTACCCGGTTAAGGAGATAATGGCTTGGTGCAAACACATCAACCCCCTCCACCTCCTGCTGTTGCTACTGCTGGCATTGGCCAAGAAGCTGCACTCACTTCCCCTGCTGGTGGAGCACGTCAACTACATGCAGTACCGCTGGTTGCCACATGGGGGCACTGTGTCACTGCCGATTTATAAATGATAATAAATTTGCACACACAAAAAAAAAAAAAAAGTACAAAGAGACGCTCATCATTATGCAGTACTATTGTGTCACAGATCAGCACACAGCACATACATATTCAGCGCTGGTCCCACCATAAACACCGCAGGTACAGCCCAATGAGAACAGCACAAGACACTCGGGAGAATAAACTCTCTCCTGGGAAAAAAGCATTGTTAGCTCCCACCCTGGACGTTTTGCCGAAAACCCCTTTTATTTCCCAAATACATAGAAACAAATGAGAATTTGCTGCACAGACTATCTTTAGTGACACCGGTACAGATAAAGGCTCAGAACTCTTTAAGGTATAAGATCACAAATATGTGATGAGAATGTTCTTAACTGAACATTCTAATGCTGATGTAACAATCACTTCTAATAATGGAAAGCAATGGAGTTCTAGAACACGGACTTTTGAAAAAAACATTCCAAAAAAGCCAACACTTAAAAGGGTTAAAGCAGGAGTCTCGAGCTCCAGTTCTGCAGGGCTGCAGTGTCTACAGGTTTCCGTTGTTCTTTTCCACCAGCAGCAAATCTAGGATTTGAAAAAAAGGTGCGTGGACCCTTTACGTAATCACAGATTTAAATCAAGGGCTTAAGAACTGAAACACACTGAAAATCAGCACACACACATACAAACGCAGGGGACTGGAGTTTGAGATCCCCGTTTTTGAAGTTTGTCGGTGAAATGGCTTCGGACTGCATTGTTCTCTGCATTGGAAACAGTTTAGTCTGTCTGTCTGTCCAGTGACAGCATAAAAGCACCACCAGTGTATTTTCTGTAAATAAATGACACCAGAGCTAAAGAGATGTGCATTCAAGCTTCACTTTCAGGCACAAAAAGGAACAACCCCAACAACAACAAAAAAATCTCATTTTTAACTGCGCTGTTCAGCTCTCTGCCATGAATACTTCAGTAACAGTGTAATAAAGCCTGTACTATACTGCACGTTTTTAGCTACTTCTTTTGGGTAATTGGCAAACCGTTGCTAATGCACATGATCATGTTGCGTCCCTCAAAGAGAAATATTTGGGTAGCGCTCAAATATTCAAAGAATCGTTCGCTCTTATCCATGCTACCATCGCTCACGGCAACACATTTTATGCGGTTTGCAGGCAGGGAACAGGCACAGGAACGGGAACAGGCACAGGAACCGGAACAGAAGCGGGAGCGAGAACAGAAACGGGAGCGGGTGACGTTAAGGTTCCGCTGGCTGCTGTGGAGTGGAGGCGGATTCCGGAGCCTTCCGGGACCCAACGTGGCCATGCGAAAAGCGGTGCCCGCCTGCGACGATGTTCTGACGACATTTTGCAGCTCCTGGGACTTCTGCTGGAGCCGGGCAGATATCTATCGCCAAGCAACAGGCAGGAAGCACAGCACTAGTTGTGTGTGCGTGCGTGCGTGTGTTTGTGTACACATGCGTGCGGAAGACACCATGACCCAGAATGCAACATATTTACAAAAACAAAGAATGAGAATAAAGGACAAAATAAAGGGTGATGACACACAGAGGTGTCAGTACTGCAGGGCTATCAACCATCTCTACGGGGGTCACAGGCCCTACCCCAAAAACACTCAGCCCTCATCCCCCAAGAGAACACCAGTGCGTATGTATTGGGGTCCATCATGCTGAGGCTCAGGATAAGATACTTTAACATTAAAGACTTCCTCTCTCCATATATGTGTCCTACTGAGGACAGACACCCCAAGACCCCAACCCAGCTTACTACACCAGCCCAACCCAGCCCCAAACCCAGCTTACGACACCAGCCCAACCCAGCTTACACCAACCCAACTCAGCCCCAACCCAGCTTACTACACCAACCCAACCCAGCCCAAACCCAGCTTACTACACCAACCCAACACAGCCCCAACCCAGCTTACTACACCAACCCAACCCAGCTTACTACACCAACCCAACCCAGCTTACTACACCAACCCAACCCAGCTTACGACACCAGCCCAACCCAGCCCAAACCCAGCTTACGACACCAGCCCAACCCAGCTTACACCAACCCAACTCAGCCCCAACCCAGCTTACTACACCAACCCAACCTAGCCAAAACCCAGCTTACTACACCAACCCAACCCAGCCCCAAACCCAGCTTACTACACCAACCCAACTTACTACACCAACCCAACCCAGCCCCAACCCAGCTTACTACACCAACCCAACCCAGCTTACTACACCAGCCCAAACCCAGCTTACGACACCAGCCCAAGCCAGCCCCAACCCAGCTTACACCAACCCAACTCAGCCCCAACCCAGCTTACTACACCAACCCAACCCAGCCCAAACCCAGCTTACTACACCAACCCAACCCAGCCCCAACCCACCAATCCAACCCAGCCCCAACCCAGCTTACTACACCAATCCAACCCAGCTTATTACACCAACCCAACCCCAACCCAGTTTACTACACCAACCCAACCCGAACCCAGCTTACTACACCAACCCAACCCAGCACCAACCCAGCTTACTACACCAACCCAAGCCAGCACCAACCTAGCTTACTACACCAACCCAACCCAGCTTACTACACCAACCCAACCCCAACTCAGTTTACTACACCAACCCAAGCCAGCCCAAACCCAGCTTACTACACCAACCCAGCCCCAACCCAGCTTACTACACCAACCCAACCCCAACCCAGTTTACACCAACCCAACCCAACCCAGCTTACTACACCAACCCAACACAGCCCCAACCCAGCTTACTACACCAACCCAACCCAGCTTACTACACCAACCCAACCCAGCTTACTACACTAACCCAACACAGCCCCAACCCAGCTTACGACACTAACCCAACCCCAACCCAGCATACTACACCAACCCAACACAGCCCCAACCCAGCTTACTACACCAACCCAACCCAGCTTACTACACCAACCCAACCCAAACCCAGCTTACTACACCAACCCAACCTAGCTTACTACACCAACCCAACACAGCCCCAACCCAGCTTACGACACTAACCCAACCCCAACCCAGCATACTACACCAAACCAACCCAGCCCCAACCCAGCTTACTACACCAACCCAACCCAACTTACTACACCAACCCAACCCAGCTTAGTACACCAACCCAACCCAGCTTACTACACCAACCCAACACAGCCCCAACCCAGCTTACTACACCAACCCAACCCCAACCCAGCTTTCTACACCAACCTAACCCAGCCCAGCTTACTACACCAACCCAGCCTACTACACCAACCCAACTCAGCTTACTACACCAACCAAACCCAGCCCCAACCCAGCTTACTACACCAACCCAACCCAGCCTACTCCACCAACCCGCTACTCCAGCCCCAACCCAGCCTGCTACTCCAGCCGCAACCCAACCTGCTACTCCAACCACAACCCAACCTGCTACTCCAGCCCCAACCCAACCTGCTGCTCCAGGAAGTTGGGGTGTTTTTTTCTGTGAACCCCACACAAGCAGGTTGCCCTCATAGTACCCCTCCCACCACTCCCTAGCGCCCCCAATCCTTCTCTAACACTGTTTCTCTCCTCCTTTACACCACACTGCTGGCTTCTCCGGTTATGTACCTCTCTCACCTTCATTCACACATCAGGTGTGTGCCTGTAAGCCTGTGAGCAGGTGTGTGGGTGTGCCTGTACACCTGTGTGTTTGTGTGTGTGTCTGTATGCCTGTGAGCAGGTGTGTGTGTGTGGGTGTGTCTGTACGCCTGTGTGTGTGGGTGTGTCTGTACGCCAGTGTGTGTGTGTCTGTACGCCTGTGAGCAGGTGTGTGTGTGTGTGGGTGTGTCTGTACGCCAGTGTGTGTGTGTGTGTCTGTATGCCTGTGAGCAGGTGTGTGTGTGTGTGGGTGTGTCTGTACGCCAGTGTGTGTGTGTGTGTGTCTGTATGCCTGTGAGCAGGTGTGTGGATGTGTCTGTACGCCAGTGTGTTTGTGTGTGTGTCTGTACGCCTGTGAGCAGGTGGTTGTGTGTGTGTCTGTATGCCTGTGAGCAGGTGTGTGTGTGTGTGTGTGAGTGTGACTGTATGCCTGTGAGCAGGTGTGTGTGTGTGTGTGTGTATATGAGTGTAGATGTAAGTTTTTTGTTGTTGCTTTTTGACACATGCTGATTGTGTGTGCATGTATTTTACTGCCAAATGCACATTTACATTCACCATAAATGCACACATTTGAACCACAATTGTATCTGCATTGGCGGTACTTAGAGTAATGTAATGTAATGTAATAGATAATTTCAGCAGTTGGCCGGACACAAGGGAAGACGGAGCTGGATACAGCCAGAGATGATATGGACTCATGTGGCAGAGAGAGAGAGAGAGAGAGGGGGTGGAGGGAGGGAGAGAGAGAGAGCGGGAGACAAGAGGGGAAGAGAAAGGGAGGGAGAAAGGGGGGGAGAAAGAGGGAAATAGAGAGAGAGAGGGGAAAAGGGAGGGGGAGAGAAAGAAAGAGAAGAACTTGCAGTTTTTCCATCTACTCTTCCCTGTTGGCTGCAGACTAGAGGGGGACGTATCTCTCTCACTCTCGCTCTCTCGCTCTCTCTCTCTCTCACTCTCTCACTCTCTCACTCTCTCTCACTCTCTCTCACTCTCTCTCACTCTCTCTCACTCTCCTCCTTACACCTCGCCCTAATGCACACAGAACCATCGCTGCTCATCAATCATTAACATTCCTCAGCTCGGCTACTGTCACCCACAGCCATTACATCACATTACAGGACACGCCCACATTTATTACATCACAAATGCTTCATGCAGTTGTGTTCATGGACGTGTTATTGTAGTACAGCTTATGCAGAGAGCTGGGGGGGGGGGGAGGGGGATGAATCACTCTTCAAAGGACAGACTATCTTAAAGTTAAATTCATTGCATTTAAAGGTATGTCTGGTCCACAGTAGAGCTGGAGTTCTGACACGGTATGTCTGGTCCACAGTAGAGCTGGAGTTCTGACACGGTATGTCTGGTCCACAGTAGAGCTGGAGTTCTGACACGGTATGTCTGGTCCACAGTAGAGCTGGAGTTCTGACACGGTATGTCTGGTCCACAGTAGAGCTGGAGTTCTGACACGGTATGTCTGGTCCACAGTAGAGCTGGAGTTCTGACACGGTATGTCTGGTCCACAGTAGAGCTGGAGTTGTGACACGGTATGTCTGGTCCACAGTAGAGCTGGAGTTGTGACACGGTATGTCTGGTCCACAGTAGAGCTGGAGTTCTGACACGGTATGTCTGGTCCACATGGATATTCGCTTCAAGTTCAGTTCTCCTCCCTTAGTTTGAGGCGAATAAAACTGTCCTGTCTGGCTAAGAAATCCTCTTTGAGTCTGAGCTAAACACTCGTTTTGTTTTCTCTTAACAATAGTCGTCCGTGTTATTAGTTTTTGAATAGTTAGTTAGCTAAAGTGTTTATTTTTTCCCGCTCCCCCTATCCCTATACCAATCTCTTTCCCCACCTTTTTAATCCATCCCTCCGTGGTACTAGCTAGTAAGCTCCTTGCACAGCTCAGCATGGAAACAAACAAATCACTCTTGCGTCGTTTTTACTTGGTGCACTGCTCATTCGTCAGATAATAATCGAAAAGAATACATAGTTAAGATTTTGCCAAATAAACCATGCCTTGGAAATGGTTTAGTAATTGTTCAGTGGCTGGTTACAGTAACAAAAATAAACGAGAACCATTATCCACTGAAGTAGGCTACTTAGTTGCCATGCATGTAATTTCCGTTCGATTAGCAACCGCAGCGTCAGATCGTGTAAAAGGGTTCCCTACCCTGGGTTATGGGGGGGTGAAGATTTGGTTCTTACCTGAAAGAAGCCGGGAGGCATGGGACCCCCCGGCATTCCGTCGTTAGGCGGCATGTTCCCCATCACCGGGCTGGGGGCGGCCGCTGCGCTCTGTAACACACAAACACACACACCGTTACCTACGGCAACAACGCGTCACCCACGGCAACGACCATCATCCACAGCAACGACCATCATCCACAGCAACGACCATCATCCACAGCAACAACCATCATCCACAGCAACAACCATCATCCACAGCAACAACCATCATCCACAGCAACAATCATCATCCACAGCAACGACCGTCATCCACGGCAACGACCATCATCCATGGCAACGACCGTCATCCACGGCAACGACCGTCACCCACGGCAACGACCATCATTCACAGCAAGAACGCAACACCACAGGTGACAACAGTCACCAACGGCAACACATACAGTAACTTTCGGCAACATGCCTTGACCCCCTTGAATATACCTACATCCCACCACCCAAGGTCTATACCAGCATACCAATGTATGTTTTACACTGTTCACCTATTACCTCCCATATATGAGAGACACACACAGACGCACCTGCTTTAATGGATCAACTAAGTGCTGAGTTAACAACAAATCCATGCACACCCTGCTACTCTCCCAGGCCAGGATCAAATATCTTAACAATTCAAAAACCAGTACAGTTCCTACAGAGAATCAAAGTTCCACAAACTAAATTCTTTCACGCAATTATTTTGTGAATGTTTTGGTGCACAATGCGCTTCTCTCAGAGACCGGCAGAATGTTTTAAAGTATCACTTCAAGCACATATTTTACACAGAGATCAATACAATGGCTTCAGAAAACCAACATGGGATGAATCCAGGAACAGTTTTGAGCTGTTGGCATAATCCGGCATGCGAAAGGTGTGACATAGGGGGGGCGTTTTAAGATTTAGAGATGTGGCCTCATACAGGATGGCCTAGTCCGGCAGGCCGGATTAAGAACAGAGCCAGAAGTGGATTGTGGTTGCAGTGACCCACCGGTCAGGTGAGGGCAGAACGCTAACGACAGGAGGTAGTCATGTGACCGGGACGGGGCGTGATCATGTGACCTGCCCTGTGGGGCTCTGCTGGGTGGGTAAAGCAGGCATAGTGAGAGGATGTGATCGTCGACGCCCAGAGGTTTGGTGCTATAAAACCCAGAGCAGGCCTAGCGCTGTGTGTGTGTGTGTGTGTGTGTGTGTGTGTGTGTGTGTGTGTGTGTGTGTGTGTGTGTGTGTGAGAGGACTGCTCAGCTCGGGCTCAGGTACAGCGGTTGCGGCAGGAAGGGGGCCCCCGGTTTCTCCTCCCCACGCCCCCACCCCCCTCCTTGTTGCCATGACAACCTCGACCTCTTCTCTCCCTCTCCAGCGCCCATTAAAAACCCTCAGGCTGTCAATCACCGCACAGGCCAGGGAGCCAGAGCGAGAGGGGGGGGGGGAGGGGGAGAGAGAGAGGGAGAGAGCGAGGGAGGAAGGAAGGGAGGAGAGAGCATGCCCGTGGCTTTTCAGAGCTTGCCTGTGTGCATTCTCTCAGTTTCTCTATATTAACCCCTTTCATGCCATCCCTCGTTCATTTTCTCTTACCCCGCACCCTGCCCCCCCCCCCTCCCCGAACATTATCCTGAACTCTGCGGTGATTGGCTAGGTTCCCAATTGGTGCGGACGGGCATGGTGACGCTTCCTCCCTCTTCCTCTCCTGGTAAAAACAGGGTGATTAGAGAGCAGGAACCTCAAACTGACCCAAACCTGTTCCCCTGCCCCGCCCTGCCATGCCCCGCCCAGCCCTGCCCAGAAACACCTAACACACTGCTGCTGCCAGAATCCACGCACGCACATACACGAACACACACACACACGGACACACACAAGAACAGACACGCACACACGGACAGACACACACACACGGACAGACACACACACACGGACAGACACACACACACGGACAGACACACACACACGGACAGACACACACACACAGACACACACACGGACAGACACACACACACAGACACACACAGTCCTGAGGTATTTCTATTGTTAGCACAGAGCTAATAGGGATTTTATACAGGGGGTTCGTGCACCCCTGGGGTTCCTTGAAGGTACTGTAGGGGGTCCCTGGCAAGACTTGATAAGCCATGACTATATATAGATTTGAAAACTATAAAGTAGAAAACCTTTTTTGAAAAAAATATGACAATTTTTAACTGAAGGGGGGCCCCCTGGATGCCTGAGTCTGTGTGGGGGTCCCTGGGTCAGAAAAGGTGGAAAGGGCCTGGAGTAAAGCATTAATGCTGACTGGAGATAAATAAAGCCATTAATTAGGTGGTGGTGGTGGTGGGGGGGGGGGAGTATTTGGAGAGAGAGGAATTCTTGACTACGCAGATGCTTGAACACGGAAACCTGGGACCCCAGGACCTCTGGGCAAGACGGTCTGTGACAAACACGGAAGATAAAATAAATAAATAAATAAATAAATAAATAACACCTGGTGCAGTATTGCATTCTGTTCCGGGGGCTGACCTGGTTTTAAAAAGAAAAGAAAAAAAGAAAAGAAAATAAAAACATCTAAAACTAACAACAGCCAGAGCACTGCCTCAAAGCCCCTTATGACATCACAATGACCCCCCCCAAGACATACTGCCCGACCCAGATTCACTGCCGCAGGGGCTTGTGGGTAGGCCTGCCCTTACATTCAACTGCCCTTAAGACAGACAGAGCGAAGAGAGACTGACTCTTTGTATAAAACACGGCCAAACGGATGACTCTCTCCCTCTCTCTCTCTCTGAAGATTTGAGCAAAGGGTGCCAACACGCTTAACGCCCCCCCCCTCCCCCACCCCCACCCTCAGTGAGGCACTCAAGAGGAGCAGAAAAATGGCGTCCAGCTGTCAAAGCACGTCGGAAACGACCGAAATAAACGCAGAGAGCCAACTATGACTCCTGAATGCACTCTGCTAGGGTACTCGGGGAGAGAGAGATCATCAGCAAATCCCTTTACACACTCGTCCAAGTCAATTAGAGAGGAGATGCAGCAGCATTCACTGCGAGCGAGAGGGCGGGACTAGAACACTGAGACTGGGGTGTAAACATAGCGTAGAGCCGCAGGGCTGGCGGCAAACACACCTCAGGGTTTCCCACAGAAGCGTGTACACACAAGCGTATAAAAACAAACATACACATACAACCCGACATACGTACACACACACACAAACTCAAATACATACACACACCAACAAAAGAAAACATTCATATCTCTGTCAGAGACACACACACATACACACACACACACACACACACAAGCAAACTAAAGCAAGCCGTGCAATTTTAATTAGTCGTCTTAGCAAGGGAGTGTGATATGGCAATATAAACTATACCCACATTAAAGTCAATAAAGTACTACTGCCACAGTCATTCTCCTAAGTAGTACCTACCAGAGATGATCAAACAGCCAATTTGGACACCATGCTAATCACCCACCCCCCCCTCCAATCCCATCCCTAAACACGGAGAAAGAGTCGGGCTGATTTGGCCAAGAGCGTTATACAACACAATGCACTTTATACAAGAACCCCCCACACTCCTGGGGGACTTATTAAATATGAAAAGAATTTCTGGCTGGCTTGTTACCAATACCCACCCTCCTTTTATCTCCCTTATCTCCATCCACTTCCTCTCTTTTTCTCCATCTCTCTCCCCCTCCTGCTGTTTTGAACAACAATAACTCATTTGAGAAGTTGAAGGTACAGTGCAGTCCACAACTATTTGGACATTACTTTTGTTCCCCCAGAATGAGGGACTACGTATAACATTTCCTACACAAATCACCCCATATGGACGCTAATGCCCTCAAATTAAAGCTGACAGTCTGCACTTTAACCTCCATTTCAATGTTTTCATTTCAAATCCAATGTGCTGGAGTACAGAGCCAAAACAACAATTGTGTCACAGTCCAAATACTTACGGACTGCACTGTATATTTGATACGTACAGTTCAAAGGGACAGATTTTCACCTGCACATGAGCGATGTTTCCTGACAGGTGTTTGTTTCTAACACGCGCGCACACAACACACACACACACACACACACACACACACACAGCCCATTTCAGTACACTATGAACACAGGAGTAGGCTAGCTCACATGAATGGTGTGTGACGGACATACGGACACCATTCCTAAAACATGGTTATGGGGTCCAGCGCTACCCTCTTCTGACATTATTGATAAGCCCATCCTGGGACATAAGAACTAGCAGGGTCAATAACGAGACAGACAGACATAGACAGACGGACGGACACTGACTTACTGATTCACTCACTTGCTTATTCACTGACACACTGAATCAATGATTCACAGACACACTCACCGAATCACTGATTCACTCTTTCCCTCATTCATTCAATCTAGTGCGTAAGGGCGCATAGGTAAGAAATGGGACATCCTTATATAACATTCAGTTGCTGTTGTTGCAGATACACACGCAGCGCCATGTTTCCTGTCACCGCTATATTCAATTTTTTTTATTTATAAAACCATACCCACTGACCAAAATTACGTCCATTAGTAGTCCGTGGACCTCGGGCATGTTGCCTGTGGGACGTCCCTCGAATAGCCAGAATGAAAGTTTATAAGACGTTGCCTCCGTACGTTTTTTAGATCACTTTAATTGTGAATTAGGGTGAGTTCGAAGACATAGTTTTACATCTAACAGTTCAGCTATGGTTTCGGTAAAGATAGACAGATCGTATAATGTGGATATCCACTGGACGTTAAACAGGAGAGCCAAGAACGACGAACCCGTCCGTGCACTGTCGCTGGACGCTCAGTAGGTTTTCCTTAATGAAGCTCAACGTTAGCTGGAGAGATCAGATCGGTAAACTCCTCTTTTTACCTAAGATCTCTAGGCCTACCTCTCTCGAGTTGAAGTTCAATATACGGCACGTTAAGATTAAAATAAATCAAACAAACGTGGAGGCCATTTGCTTTGCAACATTATAACCATTTAATCTTCAGCACAATAGCTAGCTAGAACAGCAGCGCTGTTTGGAAAAACCCAGCGCCCATGTTAACTGTACTGTCGGTTCGGTATTTGTTATTTGATATAATTAGCTAATGTTACCAGCCAGTCTGAGAAGCCTTTCTGCTGCCGAGTAGCCTACATATTTTATCAGGCTGGAGCCCATAGGCTTACAGCACTGATGCTTCGCTATATCCTAATAAAATGAGAATTTACAGAAAAAAAAACACATGACTTATTTATAGAGCATCATACATAAATATATAGTTATTTTATATATTTTTTTAACGTGTAAGAGTTAGTGAAAATGCATGATTTAACTGGTTTTCACTTGAAGATAATTTTCTCTGTCATCGTTGTGAACATAATGTTCCTCCGCTCGATTGTGCAGCAGTTCTTGCACACAGAATACAGCTCGGATTGGCCACGATAATGCTAAGAACTATGGGCAATGCGCTTCAGCAAAGTGTGGTTCGATGCGCACTCACAAGAAGGCCACATCAAGGGCTCATAAAGTGCACAGTCAAGCACTCACGCACTTGCAAAATAAGATATGGGACAGACTAAGCCCCTGGAGGTTCTCAAAAGGCTTCATGAGCTGACCTGGACTAACCTGGGCCAACCTCACGGGAAGAATAAAACACTCTATCCCGTCAGTCACGTTAATTAAAATGTATTGGATTTTATGTTCCTCTCCACCTTGTTCAGCACACGCAGAAGCTCAGGTAAGTACAGTCTCCAGCCAGGTAAGTACAGTCTCCAGCCAGGTAAGTACATTCTGACTGGACGTCGTTGTTCTTACATTCTACATTCCCCTTTTTGAACCCTGACCCAAAGCGCTGCCTTTGCCCCCTTCTCTGTGCCTCCCCACCCCCCCCCCCCCCCCCACACACACACACACCGCTTCTCTACCTCTGGATTTAATTTGGTATCCCAGCCACTTGCCATCCCCTCCCCCCCACATGCTAACTCACTGTGTTTCCTCTCACACACATGAACACACACACACACACAGACGCGCACAAATACACACACACACAGACGCGCACAAATACACACACAAACACGCACACACACACCCACCCACACAGACACACAAGTGCATACACACACGCACACACACGCGCACAAACACTACACACACCACACACACACACACACACACACAGAGCCTCCTCTCTCCTTTATGCAAATTTTTGTGAAAACGAGCAGGCCACAGAGTCCCCTGGGGAAAAAACAGGGTCGTCTGCCCCTCTCTCTCTCTTATTCTCCCTCTCATTCTCCCTCTCCTCCCTTTTTCGCCCTTCTCCTCCCTCCTCTCCCACACATCCCCCTCCACACACACACACACACACACACCCCCCTCCACAAGCCAATAGGGGCCAGGTGTTGGGCAGCTTGCAGTCACTGTTGTCATGGCGACGTGTCCTGTCTGCGCTCTCTGTCCCTCAGGCCAGTTGGACGGTTAGGGCGGTGGGTTTTACGTGAATGAGAATGACGGGGTGTGTGTGTGTGGGGGGGGGTGTGTGTGTGGTGTGGTGTGTGTGTGAGTGTGTGGTGTGTGTGTGTGTGTGTGTGTGTGAGTGTGTGTGTGGGGTGTGTGTGTGTGGTGTGTGAGTGTGGGGTGTGTGTGTGGTGTGTGTGTGGGGTGTGTGTGTGTGGGGTGTGTGTGTGGGGTGTGTGTGTGGGGTGTGTGTGTGTGTGGTGTGTGTGTGAGTGTGGTGTGTGTGTTGGGTGTGGTGTGTGTGTGTGTGTGTGTGTGTGTGGTGTGTGAGTGTGTGTGTGTAAGTGTGTGTGTGTGTGTGTGTGTGTGTGTGTGTGTGGGGTGTGTGTGTGGGGTGTGTGTGTGTGGTGTGTGGGGTGTGGTGTGTGTGTGTGGGGTGTGTGTGTGTGGGGTGTGTGTGTGTGTGTGTGTGTGGGGTGTGTGTGTGTGTGTGTGTGTGTGTGTCAATCAAAGCCATTGCACCTGCGACCCTCTCATGGCCTTTGGCCACGCCCAGTGGCCTCTTCCAAAAATCATGTGACACAGGTCAAACACTTCCCTTTCATACACAGCGAGAATAAAATGGGGATAAGAGGGTCATGACATCACCTTACTGGTACAAAAAGAGAGTAAACCTCCACCAATCACAGACTTACACAGGCGTAGGCTATACTTCCAAACTCCCGCTGGGTGCTAGTCAGGAAGTAGCCAGAAACAGGCGGTATTTTGGCGGTTTGGCCAGATTAAACTGCTCTAATCCGCTTGGCTTTCACCTCCCTGTCCTCAACCAGGTGTGTCTGGGGGGGGGGGGGTAAAGGGAGAGGGGGGTTAAGGGAGAGGAGGGACAGAATGAGGTGGAAAGAATAGAAAGAGAAAGAGAGAGAGAGAGGGACAGGAAATGTTGGAGGAGAATGAAGGAGAGAGATAATGGGCTGTCGGGTGGCGAGTCCTGCTAAAGTCCCGATTAGGAGGGAGAGGGAGAGGGGGAGGGAGAGAGGGAGGGGGAGGGAGAGAGGGCGGGGGGGGAGGGAGAGAGAGAGGGAGGGGGGGGCGGGAGAGAGAGAGGGCGGGGGGGAGAGAGGGAGGGGGAGGGAGAGGGAGTGGGAGAGGGGGAGAGGGAGGGAGAGGGAGGGAGAGAGGGAGGGGGAGGGAGGGGGAGGGAGAGAGGGAGGGAGGGGGAGAGGGAGAGGGGGGAGAGGGAGGGAGAGGGAGGGAGAGGGAGGGAGAGGGAGAGGGAGAGAGGGAGGGGGGGGGGGGGGAGAGGGAGGGAGAGGGAGGGAGAGGGAGAGGGGGAGAGGGGGAGAGGGAGGGAGAGGGAGGGAGAGGGAGGGAGAGGGAGGGAGAGGGAGAGGGAGAGGGAGAGGGGGAGGGAGAGGTGGAGAGGGAGTGAGAGAGAGAGAGGGAGAGGGGGAGCGGGAGATGGAGAGAGGGAGAGGGAGGGAGGGAGGGGAGGGAGGGAGAGGGAGAGGGGGAGGGAGAGGGAGAGGGAGGGGAGGGAGGGAGAGGGAGAGAGGGAGGGGGAGGGAGGGAGAGAGGGAGGGGGAGGGAGGGAGAGGGAGGGAGAGGGAGAGGGGGAGAGGGGGAGAGGGAGGGAGAGGGAGGGAGAGGGAGAGGGGGAGAGGGGGAGAGGGGGAGAGGGGGAGAGGGAGGGAGAGGGAGGGAGAGGGAGAGGGAGGGAGAGGGAGAGGGAGAGGGGGAGAGGGAGGGAGAGGGGGAGAGGGAGAGAGGGAGAGAGAGGGAGAGGGAGAGGGAGAGGGGGAGAGGGAGAGGGGGAGAGGGAGGGAGAGGGAGAGAGCACAAGCTAGGGAAAACCCAGGGGGCCCAACATCACGTAGATGGAACACGACTCGCAACCTGTTCACCCAGGCTGTTCCTGCTCACACCGAGAGGAGCGTTGAGTTCCTGCTCGCACCGAGAGGAGCGTTGAGCAAACAGCCACAGTACGGTGACCTGATCACAGTGGACCTCAGGCAGCTGCGTTTGCCTCATCTCTGCAAAGCAGCTGGTAAACTCTGGCTGTCAGGTGGAGTGGACCCTCTCCAAGAACCAAGGCGCGAGGTTATTCCCAAAGAGCTTTTCCCTGAGTTTCCACAAAGCATTTCCTCCCTCAGTAACGGCACTGTGACATCCGTCAGGTCTGAGGATCTGAACATTCACATTTACTCAAAGCACAGCCTCTGTATGGGCCAGACCACACTGCTGGACGTAGACAACCACTGCTTCAGAAGAACGTGGGCAAAAAAAAAAATCACACATCTTCAAATTCCATCTCGGGTCCATCAACCTAACTCACCTCCGTCTCCTTCTCCTGACACTACCTAAGATTCAATGATCTGCAGCCATGACTGTACTGCTAATGTAGAACTACTCTTAATAATAGATTGCTAGGCCTGAAGCATTTTTACTACTGACCAGTATTTGTATGTTTGGGGAGTGGCACAGCCCACCAAACACTTCCCCTGGGTTCCATTTTCAAATACACTTGGGCTCTTTCTGGAGAACTCACAATTAATACATTTAGAATTTAAATGTATCATGAAGGAGAATGTCACTCCCAAAGCAACGCAGTTGGAGCCATTCTGGGTTCTACTACACTAGGCCGTTAGAACCCAGTATGTGGGTTCTCCTCAGGTTGTTCTTCTGCATCTAATAAAACCTGGAATGGCTCAAACGGATATACACTCGGAGTGCTAGTGCCATCTCGCATGCTAAATTATATTTACAATTTTTTATTTTTTATATTTATTTTTTTAAACTGCTTCAGTAAGTGTTTATTTCTGTGATTGTTTCGTTTGAACACATCCACACACTCCCCCACAAAAACATCACGTCTTGTGTGAATTTAAGCCAGTGCCGCAATTATCCACCCCAGCGTTTAACTGGAACATTCACACCTCTACAATGTTACAAGTTTGTTTCCTCGCCGACGAAGCCGCATTTCACAGCTGCAGACTCATGTGCTAAAAAAATAATAATAATAAAAAAGACGATTTTTGGAACAGCTTGGAGGGGTTCCACGCTGTAGACTAAGAACATTTGGAGGGTTCTGTAAATGGGGGGGGGGGGGGGAGATGGAGAGAGGGCAATAAAAGGCCAATAGACACATCGCTAAAAGGCAACCCAGTCTTCCCGCCAATTTACTTCAGCAAGGCACAGCAGACAGGAAGAAGAGGAATATACAGCATTGTTTTGGGGTTTGGGGTGGAGGGGGGAGGGTTGGAAATAAGACGCAGAAACCCCCCGCCCCCCTCCGAGCATTTAACTCTCTGATCATCACTCTGAGGGGTTCTGCAGGTAAAAACAAACTTCCCGCTATCTTTACAGCGTCTCCAGGCGTCTCTTAACACCGTGAGCCGGGAAAAGTAAAGTGTGCGCTGGAAACGAGATGTACATTAGAGCGCAGAACGCAGATGGCAGGCGCACAAGAACAGAATGACTGCTACACTACCACAGATAGAATAGAATTGAATAACGTTTCCCGTGAGGGAACTTCAGATGCACACAGGTGAATACATACAGCTCAAAAGTGTGTGGATTTATACATTCAGATATAGGAACCAAAAGCACACAGTGGGAGACTGACTGACTAAAAGACTCATTGACTGACTGACTGACTGACTGACGCACGCATGCACGCACGTTGCCCAGATAACCACCCTAGCAGCTGACGGCCCTTTGCTAGCTATGTGTGTGGGGGTGGGGGGGGGGGGCCCACCCTGTGCCCCCAGGGGCAGGGGCCCAATCAGGCCCTCAGTAGCAGAGCCCCTCCCACTCAATAAATTAATATCAAATGAAGACAAACGGCCCCGTTGGCTCAAACGGCCCCGTTGGCGCTACAGGAAGCGCAGTCAATGGCCCGGCCGGGTGGCTTCCATTCACCGCCATTGATCCGCTTCACAACCTGAGCGTCCGGCCAGGAAAACTAAATGCTTTGGGTCAATGCTACTTAAACGATTATTGACTACTGACTGGCAATATCCAAGAGGGGGGGTGGGGGGTGGGAGAGGGAGAGACAGAGACAGAGGGAGAGGGAGAGAAGGGAGATGTAAGTGAATTCCAAATTGAAACAATAAAATAATAAATGCAAAGTCAATGAGGAAAAACGCCTGCAAGGGGTGTACACTGTCGAATTCTGTGGGCCGCACTGAAAGTCAGTCGCACGCACTGGCTTCTACGCTGAGCTTGTGCTGAGCTTAACCTAAACTGTGCTCATGAACACCTGTGCTGAGCTTATCCTAAACCGTGCTCACAAACACCTGTGCTGAGCTTATCCTAAACCGTGCTCACAAACACCTGTGCTGAGCTCAACCTAAACCGTGCTCACAAACACCGGTGCTGAGCTTAACCTAAACCGTGCTCACAAACACCTGTGCTGAGCTCAACCTAAACCGTGCTCACAAACACCTGTGCTGAGCTTATCCTAAACCGTGCTCACAAACACCTGTGCTGAGCTCAACCTAAACCGTGCTCACAAACACCTGTGCTGAGCTCAACCTAAACCGTGCTCACAAACACCTGTGCTGAGCTTATCCTAAACCGTGCTCACAAACACCTGTGCTGAGCTTAACCTAAACCGTGCTCACGAACACCTGTGCTGAGCTCAACCTAAACCGTGCTCACAAACACCTGTGCTGAGCTTATCCTAAACCGTGCTCACAAACACCTGTGCTGAGCTCAACCTAAACCATGCTCACAAACACCTGTGCTGAGCTCCGTGGCCACGCGATCCATCTGTGCCAAATTCCTTTAAGTCTGAACAGAGTACCCTGCGCTCAGACAGTGCCCGTTTTGTTCTGAAGCTCAGGAACCACCTGCGTACCTTCAAATGCACATTCTCACCTGCTTCTCCCCTTAAGACTCTGTGTTACCCAGGCAGAGAAACACACACAACACCTGAATCCACAAGAGCACCTTCCGAGAACATGCTGCAATATACTAAATACTGCAATATACTGACATTAAATATACTGACAGGACAAAGGAAAACTTGACAATATATGGACAAATGTACACACGGTTTCCACTTCCAGGCTGTGTCTGGGTGGAGGAATCTGCTGCAGGCGCACACTGGAATGTATCAGGCTAGCGATGGACAAACAGGGGAAAAGGAGAGAAAAAAAATCAAGAAAGAAGGGAGGGTGAGGAGGAGAGGGGAAAAGAGAGGGCAGGGAAAGGGGAATCCAAAAGCGCCGTAGTGTTTTACATGTTCGGCAGGGTTACCATGGAGACCGAAGCATGACCCGTGCTAGGTTTGTGCGAGCGTTCTAGTGAGGGGGAGCAGGTACCTACACACCTGTGGAATCCATGCACGTGTCTGTCTGTGTGTCTGTGTGTGTGTGTGTCTGTGTGTGTGTGTCTGTGTGTGTGTGTGTGTGTGTGTGTGTGTGTGTGTGTGTGTCTGTGTGTGTGTGTGTGTGTGTGTGTGTGTGTCGGTTTGCCATCTTCTCAGTTCAGCAGAGCCTCATTAAATCAGATATGGAACTCATTTATGCACAGAGCGAGCGAGTGAGAGAGAGAGAGAGAGAGACAATGAAAAGAGAGGAAGCAACAGGAGAGAGAATCTTTCCCCTCCATTGTTTTCTTATTTTGCAAAAAGGCAAACTGTCAAGCTCTTGATGTTTACTTTTTTATAATACACATATTCCCATAAACTCATCCCTGCACCCCCCAAAAAACAACAAAAACATTTTAAAATAGCCCTACAAATTCTCTTGGAAATTTGGCTGTACAAATAAGGATCCAGAAGTATTTTTCACATGTCCAAGGCGATGACAGGCACGTCAGCGTGGTGCAGACTGCTCTCCTGTGCTTAATGAGTCCGCTCTGCAAGTGGATGCACAGTCTCAAGCGCTCAAGAGCTGATGCTGTATCTGTATTATCTATACTGCCAATGTAAAAAAGCCACCATTCAGTAAATAAATTATTCTATGCACACTGCACACACACACACACACACACACTGCGCGCACACACACACCACACACTTTGAGATCCCTGAGAAGTTTGAACAAATGTTAGCAAACAACGCTTGTATGAGAAAAATCGGTTTTGTTCAGAACATTGGTTAAAATGGAAGATTTCATTTTTAAGCTGTCGGTAACCTGCAGAAATTTCGGTGTGTAAAGGGTAAGTTAGGGAATTTATAATAAAGTAATTGAACCGGGTTTCTCCAGACGTTGCTACAGAATAGACAGCGAGTTAGATGGCAGTGTTAGCACAGAGGTTTGGGATCTGGCCTCATCACTCAAAGGTTATAGGGTTGTAGGTTTAATTCCCAGCAGGGGTGCTGTCGTTATACCCCTGAGCAAATGCACTTAACCTGAACTGCTTCAGTAAAATACCCAGCTGCATGTAAAAATGTGAGCGGAGTAATTAGCTCCGGATAAGAGCGTCTGCTAAATACCAAAATGCAGTGGAAGAGACGGAGTGTCGATGGAACGAGACTGCAAGACGAGTGTTAAAGCACATTATACACCCCGTCAGAGAGCTGAATCAGACTGCAAGACGAGTGTTAAAGCACATTATACACCCCGTCAGAGAGCTGAATCACTGCCATCGTTGTTATTGCCGGCAAAGTTGCATTTTCCTTCCTTTTATTTCATGTTTATTGACGACACGACATTACCGTGTAACAAGCTGTATAAACAAGGTACATTTTTCGTTAGCCAAGTAGGCTAGTAACATTGTGCCACCTCAATTTCACCTCCGTTAATGAAACGATTCAATAAAGTGACAAATGCTAATTAACTGACTCGGTAAAGAAAAAGAAAATTTTCCAAAATAAAAAAATGCAATAATTTAGTCATTCAGGATCGTGCCGGATTTACATTACTACAGAGACCAACGTGAAAATAAAATCAAAAAACACTTTATTTTGCATTAGAAATTTCCTTCCCATAGAGAGGATGATTACTGTAATTAGACCTCTCACAGAAACATTCAATCATTAACGAGTGAACCAATCATCAGAGATATTCTGCGTAAATGGCCATTGCATGGCATTTGAGTGGAGTAGCCCTTACAGAGCCCCGGTTTTCATTGTGGCCAACAACCGCTTAGGATGGTGTGTACAGTAGGGGTGTACATGGCCGTACGGTAGGGGTGTACATGGCCGTACGGTAGGGGTGTACATGGCCGTACGGTAGGGGTGTACATGGCCGTACGGTAAGGGTGTACATGGCCGTACGGTAGGGGTGTACATGGCCGTACGGTAGGGGTGTACATGGCCGTACGGTAAGGGTGTACATGGCCGTACGGTAAGGGTGTACATGGCCGTACGGTAGGGGTGTACATGGCCGTACGGTAAGGGTGTACATGGCCGTACGGTAGGGGTGTACATGGCCGTACGGTAGGGGTGTACATGGCCGTACGGTAAGGGTGTACATGGCCGTACGGTAAGGGTGTACATGGCCGTACGGTAAGGGTGTACATGGCCGTACGGTAAGGGTGTACATGGCCGTACGGTAAGGGTGTACATGGCCGTACGGTAGGGGTGTACATGGCCGTACGGTAGGGGTGTACATGGCCGTACGGTAGGGGTGTACATGGCCGTACGGTAAGGGTGTACATGGCCGTACGGTAAGGGTGTACATGGCCGTACGGTAAGGGTGTACATGGCCGTACGGTAAGGGTGTACATGGCCGTACGGTAAGGGTGTACATGGCCGTACGGTAAGGGTGTACATGGCCGTACGGTAAGGGTGTACATGGCCGTACGGTAAGGGTGTACATGGCCGTACGGTAGGGGTGTACATGGCCGTACGGTAAGGGTGTACATGGCCGTACGGTAGGGGTGTACATGGCCGTACAGTAAGGGTGTACATGGCCGTACAGTAAGGGTGTACATGGCCGTACAGTAAGGGTGTACATGGCCGTACAGTAAGGGTGTACATGGCCGTACAGTAAGGGTGTACATGGCCGTACAGTAGGGGTGTACATGGCCGTACGGTAAGGGTGTAATTGGCCGTACGGTAAGGGTGTACATGGCCGTACGGTAGGGGTGTACATGGCCGTACAGTAAGGGTGTACATGGCCGTACAGTAGGGGTGTACATGGCCGTACAGTAAGGGTGTACATGGCCGTACAGTAAGGGTGTACATGGCCGTACAGTAAGGGTGTACATGGCCGTACAGTAAGGGTGTACATGGCCGTACAGTAGGGGTGTACATGGCCGTACAGTAAGGGTGTACATGGCCGTACAGTAAGGGTGTACATGGCCGTACAGTAAGGGTGTACATGGCCGTACAGTAAGGGTGTACATGGCCGTACAGTAGGGGTGTACATGGCCGTACAGTAGGGGTGTACATGGCCGTACAGTAGGGGTGTACACGGCCGTACAGTAGGGGTGTACACGGCCGTACAGTAGGGGTGTACATGGCTGTGCAGTAGCAGCAACCCCCCTTTATAAATATTCATCATGCTAGACTCTATGTGTGTACACACACACACACACACACACACACACACACACACACACACAAATATCACACAGTAGCACTATTAGTGTTAATCAGGCCAACATAAAGCCTGGCTATTCATTCTATTTTTTTAAAAAAGTCATATTGTTGCAGATGCATTCTGGGAGTTGTAGTAATCCGATTCCACAGAAAAAGGTGGTCCCACACACTCACTGAACTTGTGTCTAGTGTCCTCTAAGCCTCGTTAATTGTCAGGAGGATTGGTTCTGGTGAGGTGTTAAAGTTAAGAGAGCCGGGGTCAAGCTCACGGACAGTGCGAGGCTGAGTGAGATTTCAGGGAAAGATTAATTTAGTATGTAGTCGTGCCCAAACCGCGGGATTACCCCTCCCTTCCCTCCTAATACACTTAATACAGAGAGCGCCATTAAGACCTCCGGCC
>CM040395.1:145773360-145780860 GCA_022702515.1 Ilyophis sp. 1 JC-2022 | reverse complement strand
GAAATTATAGAACCTTTTGTATATATAACTTGAAGGGTTTCTTCTCCCGACTTATTTTTTACATAGAGTTCAATAGAAAAATTTGTCAGGAGAAACAACCCTTAAAGTGATCCATCCATATCTACTGCATCTGGCAGCTCCGCCCACACTGTTTCCAAGCAACATCATTACAAAACAGAATGTTCTCAGGTGACCTATCCGCATAAATAAAGTAAAAAAGAACGCAAGAAGCGCTAAATGGAGGGGAAGGAGGGAGAAGGCTCCGGCTTGATTTTTGATCCGTACACGCGCACAAGCGCGGTGAAGCTGCGAGAGCGGGGTTTCACGCGGGCTCGGTGTACTGTGGATTCTCATTGGGCGAAGGGTGTTTAAACATGTTTATTAGTCCTGAGAAGAGCTTTTTTTTTTTTACAAACTCACAGCGAATGTTTGTTGCCAGACGAGAAAAACAGGATCATTTCAATGTCGCAAGCAATCAAAATGGTTTAATAGCAAAGCCGAGAAATAGTTAAACGTGCTCAACTTTGTCTAGTAACGTTTTGCCGGTGTGGAATCCTCAGTAGAGTATAATTAGTAAAAAGAGAGAAGGACAGCAACTCAGTCTTTTGTTTTATTTGGGCACGGACGCGCTTCCGCCTTCGCCAGCGTGCACACTGCAGCCAGGATATTTTCTCACCACAAACTGTTATTTTGTTTCGCTCAAATACATACCCGACACTTGCATTTATAATCATGATTACAAAATATAAAAATGTGAACAGTGTTTTAATGAGTCTCAGTGTTTTCCAAAACACACACATGTGCACGCAAACACGCACATTATGGAGTTTCCCCGCTGTGCGGTCTGACCCATCGCCCAGCAACCATGCCACTGTGTCGCTAGCCTGCCTGTCCATTACAAGAGGAACCCGGGCCACCACAGGTTAAGGGTTTGGCTGCACATACCAGCCATTTCCATAGACTCATTACACCTTTGGTATGTCCAACCCAACCGTTGTTAGCGGGTTTTATAAAAAATAAAAAATAAAATATATATGATTTTTCTTCTCCCAGGCAACTTCTAATTTCTTTTGAGCCCCGAACGTGAACACATTCAAATGCGGCTATGATGTACAGAACTAATTATTTCACCCATAACTTAGCAGACAGTCGAATCCTGGGTGACTTGCACTGATTTAATTTCTATCACATAACGGCTGGGTACTATGGCAGTGCCTCGCCTGGGATTCAAACCTGCAACATCTGGGTTAGAAGCCCAGTACCTCAACCACTACAGTACACTATACTGTCTTGCCAACCTGACAAACTGACACAATAAAAAATAAAGTGCGTGTGTGTGCGTGTGTGTGTGTGTGTGTGTGTAAGCAGTGTGTGTGTGTGCGTGTGTGTGTAAGCAGTGTGCGTGCATGTGTGTAAGTGTGTGCGTGTGCCAGGCTTCTCCTCACCAGCTGGTGGCTCTCCAATATTTCAGCTGTGCAGTATTTTCATTATTTTAGTCTCTTCGGAGGGAATGCAGCAAAAACATGCGTATCGTACAAATTATTTTTAATTTGACAGTTAATCAGCCGCCTGAATCAGCCAAAGCGGAAAACGACACCATTATTAAAACCCAATTTTATCTTTCAATAAGTCTTGAAAATATATCGGCGAGCTGCGCAGCTGAGTGCTCGCACCCGCATGCGCAGAGAGAACGGAACAGCAGGATCCGGCGTTCCCAGCAGACCGGGAATCCCGTGGCTCGGGCCAGCTTCGCCAACGGCGAATTCCCACTAAATCCCAGGATTAGCCCCGAACCGTTCCCTGGATTTCAGGATTAGCGCTTTACAGGCCATTATCTTTCCCAAAAACTGGAGAATCTTCCGGCACATCTCCTGTCTGTCCTTCCAGGACCGGTTATGTGGGCGGGGCAGGGTGGTGATGGGTGTATGACAGCAGTTTGGGCAGGGGGGGGTCCTCAGACAATACCACATTCCTTCCACCCCGTCCCAGACCAAGAAGATCGCCCACATCAAAATCCTAATGCAGAAACGCCCCCCCCCCCCCCCCTAGAGTCATGCTCCAACACGGCATTTTGGAGAGGGGTTTATGGGTGGGGGGGTAATAATGGGATATTCCCCTCTTGTAAGCAGATACTGCCACACAGCATAGCAGACATTAAACACACACACACACACACACACACACTTATCTTAATCCCTACCACAGCTCCTGCAGATTTTTAATGGAGGCCAGTCCTTTGTATGACCTTTCAGGACTCTAATGAAAAAGCCACGCTGCACCCTGACCTTTCACCCCCAGCACCCATTTACCACAGGGGTCAGAGGTCAAAGGTCCGGGCAAGGAAGTGAGAACAGTAGCCCGGTGATCTCTGTCCAGCGTTGGATTAAACCAACTCGAGACATGAGGGGGGTGGGTTCACATAACACACAGGGCGGGAATCTGTGACCCCCCAAAAAGAGAGGGTGGCCTCGACAAGGGCCAAATAAACCAGTATGTTTCATCCAGCCAATAATTCACACAGAAACTCACTTCCACTGCCTTCACAAGTACCCTGTACAAGAGTCTGGCTCACTCATCACTTTACAGTTTAAAACAACTGAGGAGAGAAAGAAATGGCGGCACGGCGGCCTGAAGAGCATGGGTGCATCCCAATATTCTTCACTCCACACTTCCTTTCCTCCACTCGTCTCCTACCCGCAAGTCTGCAAAACTGCCTGTACGTTCCTGAGTCCCACCCTCACCACCGATGCAAGCAATTGGCTGAAAGGGCCGTCACTCACGTAGTCGTGGAAGGCCTTGGCCTCGCTGGAATGTTCACAGGTCTCACGGCGGTCCGGGGCGGCGCAGTAAAGATCCCAGAATACACTGCAGCAGGGAAGAGGGATAAAAAAGAGAGAATGAATAGGGTGGGTTAACATCACAGAACACGGTCTAACGAGCACAAACAAGAACAAACACACTGTTCAATTACAGGCCTGTACAAAAAGGGAAACACCTTTTAAATGTTTTTTTTTTCTCCCCAATTTGGAATAAGCCAATCATGCTCCAGCTGCAATACTCATCACAGCCTCCGGTGTCTAATTCAGCTCCTCCCCCAGCATGTGACATCAGCCAATGCTTCGATGAGCAAGTCCGGCTCCCGCAGCCCAGAGCGAAGAGAAGACCGCACACAGGTGCAGCTCAACAGGTGAACTGCAAGCGCCTGAACGGCCAACAGGGGTCGCTGGCGTGTAATGAGATGCCGTCATCCTGCTAGGGGAGTGGTTCCCTACTTCCCTACTCCACCCCTAACAAAGCACACCTCATTCAACAGCTAGAGATCTACCATCCTGTAGGTTTTCACTCCAACCCTAACAAAGCACACCTCACTCAACAGCTAGAGATCTACCGTCCTGTAGGTTTTCACTCCAACCCTAACAAAGCACACCTCACTCAACAGCTAGAGATCTACCGTCCTGTAGGCTTTCACTCCAACCCTAACAAAGCACACCTCATTCAACAGCTAGAGATCTCATTGAGCTGCTAATTAGTAGAATCGGGTGTGCCAAAGTAGGGTTAAAATGGAAACCTACAGGAAGGCAGATCTCCAGGAGCAGTAACGCATCGCCCTTGTGTGGCCGCCACAGTCAGCACCGTCTGTGGAACGGTTGAGAATGAGGTTTAATAGCAGACTGTGATGCCCATCCACGCTCTAGAACAGTGCCTTAATACAAGGGTTCTCAACCTTTTCTGACCCCCTAGTGAAAACCCAGGGCTTAAGAGGATGAGGCACTCAGCAGCCCAATAACAGGGGTTCATTGGATCAGTTATCAGGTTTTCAGTTTTAGTCACATCCCAAAGCCCTCAGAGTCCATCTGTCGAAGGTCAAAGGTCAAAGGTCATGTGCCAAGCTAATTCCTACACCACTTGACGAGAATCCGCAGGTTGCTTGATCAATTAGGCAAGTGATTTCTGCGAGCCTTACGCGCTGTCGAGGGCACGAGGTTTCACCCCGATCAGTATATTAATTACTCGGCAGAAACCAGGTCCCCTGTAGACCAGGTCCAATTTAAATCACTCTCTGTCTTCTGGCACACACTTTACTGGACAAACCGCGTCCCAGAACCGGGACACAAACAGACACACACACACACACACACACGCACGCACACAGGTGTAACACACGCTGAATGTTAGCATGCACTCATAGGTGATCACGTACACAGGTTTACAAACATGGATGTAAACGTGGATGGGATTGGCCGAACTCGGTCACATGATTCGGTGGGGCCGGAGGAAGTGCTCTCTCCTGTCAATCACATTATTGATTTGGACAGACTACTGAGGGAGGGGGGGCTGGAATCTCCCACTGAGCATAGGGGGGGTCTACACTGAGGGGAAACAGAGAGAGATAGAGATGGACAGAGAGAGGAAGAGCGAAAGAAAGAATGAGAGGGAGGAGAGTCTGGTAGAAAAGACTGTGGGACAGTGGCAAGTGGAAAAGCAAGAGAGGAAGAGGAAGAGGAAGACTGATACAAACTCAGACAGACTGATGGACAGATCTGATTAAAAACCACAACAACTGAACAAAAAAGAGGGAGAGAGAGAGAAAGAGAGAGATAGAGAGAGAGAATGGGAAAGAGAGAGAGAATGGGAAAGAGAGAGAGAGAATGGGAAAGAGAAAGAGAGCAAGAGAGAAAGAAGGGAAAAGAGTGAAAGAAAGAGGGAGAGATGGAAAACAAATTGAGTCCAACATGCTGTATTTATATAGCGTGCAGAATTCAGACAAACAGTGAGAAAGAGGAATAGAAGAGGTTTAGCGATGGAGACGCAGAGATAAGCAGAAGAAAGAAGAGGCAAAGGGTGCAGGCGAGTCTTCACATTTTAATGCTATAAATTTGAGAGAAAGACCAGAAGTGAAAGAGGGGTAGAGAGAAAGAGAGGGAGAAAGCGAAAGAGGGAAGATCAGGACGAGCTCCACGGTCCCCTCTCTCCTCTCTAAACAGTTTTTCCAATAAAGTGTGGCAGCATTATCGCATCCATCAGCGGCGCTAAGGAGACCGCCGCTCTCTGTCACGAGCCTCCCGCACCTCAAATACAATCAGAGTACAGAGAGAGAGGGGAGAGAGTGAGGGTTGGGGGAATGGAAAGAGAGGGAGGGAGAGCAGGAGGAATAGAAAGAGAGAGAGAGAAGAATAGAGGGAGAAACTGATGGAGAGAGAGGATCTTCTAGGGAGGGAAAAAGGGAGACAGAGAGAGAGACAGACAGAGAGAGAGAGAGAAAGATGGAGAGAGACACAGAGAGAGAGAGAAAGATGGAGAGAGACACAGAGAAAGAAGAAAATGAAGTTGTCTGAGAGAGAGGAAGCTGGCTGCAGTTGTGCTGTAGAGTTAATCTCCGTTCTCTCAGTCTGGGACAAACACAAGAGTACACCCCTCCCCGCACACTACCCCCACACCCACCCGCCCGCACATTTTGTTTACCAATTCAGTCTGTACAAGCCCCTTTATAGAGGTAAACACGTAAAAACAGAGAGAAATACAGGACTGCAAACACACCCCCACACCCCCCCCCCCCCTTTCCCTTGGCAACCAGCTGAAAAGCCGAGCCCCCTCAGCCTGACAAACACAAAGGGCTTTACGAGGGGTGGGGGGTGGGGGTGGGCACAGCACCGTTCAGTTCACCAAGTACCTCAACACCACTACCCACTATTACACAGGCAGGTGGCCAAACAGCTAAACGGGTGCTTGTCCTGACTGACCAACCAACTGACCGAACAACAAACTGCACGCACGCACGCCTTGAACCAGCAGAGATCAGACAACAGACTGCACGCACGCACGCACGCCTTGAACCAGCAGAGATCAGACACAAACCAGTGTAAAGACAATCTAACAGGGACAGGGTTCCCACTCTTTTTGAGAAATCATTTTCTAGGACTTTTCCCAGAGGTTTTTCTTGACAATCCAGGACAGCACTTGCTCACAGACGGTCATACAATTTACCGGTAGGCCGAGTATCGACACATTTAACCCCAGTTGTATTCCTCCTTTTTTAAGGAAGCAGGGTTCATGATGAAGTGTCTCACGTTCATTACAGGGGACTGCTACACACATCACTGCTAACTGTACAATAAGGGCTTCTGGCCTCCTCTTGCTGTTAGATGTGACCAGCGCTGGTATGTTTTTATTCAGTTTTTTTACTTACAAGCTACATAAACATATTTAAAAGAAGAGACACCTTTCTGACAGAAAGTGTCGCAAACCATGTGCCACAGCCGACAAGTGCTGTAGATTCATCACTCATTCAGCTCAGAGTGAATACCGTAATTCCTCGTAAATGACGTATGTAATTTAATAGGGAAGTAGCACTGTGCTGAACATGGCCGTAAAACTCAAGATTATGTACTTTTTAGCTGCACAAAATGTACGTTTTGTAGTCATTACGGTTAGGATTTTACAGCACTTTAAAAATAAGAGGAGAATAAGCATGAGCTTGTCAAATGCCATGGCAGGCCAAAACAAAGGGAGCGTGGGCCTTTGTTTTAGCCAGTTTCAAACAAAATACACACCTAGGTTTACATAGGCGATCTGAGGGTCTAAAATACAATTAAAAACTACTCCAGGACAACATAGATTTTTTTCCCAGAATATTTGGTAATTTTAGTCAATTTTCCAGGTTTTCCATGACCGGAAACCTAGTCTCTGAATTTCCAGGTTTTCCAGGAAGAGTAGGAACCCTTTTCAGCACAACAAGGCCCATCCTTCTGCCCAAGCCAAACGATGGGTAGTAAAGCAAGCAGTGCCCTGTCTTTTCCTGAATTTCAAACTTCTGCACCTACCTGAATTTAATTAGACTACTTATTGATTAAATCGACATTTTAGCTGAATGTTTGAGACCAATAGCATGGCACAAAAGCTTACTGTAATATAGTCCTGGCTGGCTGATAAAACAGTAGTGTGTGTGTGTGAGTGTGTGTGTGTGCGTATATGCATATATGTGTATATCAGTATATTAGTTTAGTAGCCCGGCCCACTTCAGGTCTCATAAAACCTCACTCTCCCATCTCTCACTATGAATTTGTATCCAGATGATTGCGGGTTCAAACCCCAGGCAGAGGGCATAGTCTGAAAAGCACTTTGTCAGTGTTTGAAGAAGCCCCATCCTTGGCCTGTAAAAGTGTGTCTATAAAACAATGCTGTTCTGCTCTGTAAAATGACCAGGACAAAGGCTTGTGACAAATAAATCATAAATTACTGAATCATTTTTTATATAACAGAGCATGACTGAAATAAAGAGAGGCTTTGTCACTTTTTGTGATCAATGTCTTTACCTCTTTTCTCTCTGGGCTATTATGATAGAAAACACAAGGTTAAGACTCTCAGAACCATTAACTGAATGGACATTTTAAGAACACCGTCAAATTAAAACGGAAAATGATGAGCTTCATTTTTTAATATTTCGCTAATTGCACACATCGGTGAGTCAGCCCGGTAAGCTTTAAGAATTGCAGGAAAGAC